>PVJH01014240.1:0-40501 GCA_004026705.1 Nesogale talazaci
AAAGTGACTAAAGGGGTGGAGGCTCGGAGGAAATGAGGAGCAAAGTATGGGGAAAAAGATTCGAGACACTGCCCAGAATGCACCCGTCGGGGGTGGGGGTGGAGGAAGAAAGGGGTGAGAGTATGGAGGTGGGGCAAGAGGGTGTGTGTGTGTGTGTGTGTGTGTGTGTGTGTGTGTGTGTAGGGGGGGGGACAGTCCGCAGCTGAGTTCACACAATCCCCCCATTCACTGTCTCCATGGCAACTCAGGGGCACAGACCGCTCATTCACACAGATTCACCGCCAACTACCCCCCCTCCCTTTAACCCCCTCTGCACAGGCCCCTACCCCACGCATTCAATTAACCCTTTCAGGATGTCGCCCTCTCCAGTAACCCTTTGGTGTCAAACGTCGGTCCCCTTTGAGTCAATTCTCTGCAGCCCCTCCCTTGTAAACACCTAGACAAACAGACCGACCCCCAAACGCCCTCTGTACCCTAGGACCCACTGTCGGACCTGCATTCTGGTCCAGCTCACAATCGGGAGAAAACAAGGGGAGGTGGCAGTGCTCGGAATGAGAATGGCATTCGGGGACACATTGGGGGCCCGGAGTGGTATTGGGCGAGGGTCATTGTGGAGGAATGGAATGGGCATTGAGAACTGCAGTGTTGGGGGACTACGTGGGCTGGCAATGGTACTGGGAGATGGAGCTACACTGGAATGGGGGAGAACAGGAGAAAGGCGGGGGGTGGGGGGGGATGCTGCAGAAAGAGGGGGAGGGAGCCTGGCTATGAGATGCTATGATGGAAGGGGAAGGGGCTGCACTGTGGGGGAGGGGCACTGGCAATGTGCGGGTAGGTTCAGGAATAGGGCTGGGGGCACTCAGTGGGGGTATTTTGATGAGCATGCCGGCCTGGCTGTGGAACGGCAGGGATCAAAGGCAGGAGGATAAGGATAGGGGCTTTAGGAAGGGGGTGGCGAGTGTCAGGAGTGGCAATGAAGACTAGGGGACTGGGAGGGACAGAGGGCACCGGCTGGGGAGCGGAGGAGTCCAGGATTGAGGAGAGAGGATGGGGGCAAGGTCTGGGCAGCTCAAGGACGAGCCCCGGGGCAGGCGGCCTCACCTGTTCCCCTGGCAGTTGCGGTTTGGAGGCTGAGCCCGGCTGTGGACCACCCATATCGCCTCCAGGCCAAGGGATCCGCACCCGAATCCCGAGATCTGCTCTCCGGCAGCCTGGCTGCTGTGCCCGCGCCGCCGAGGGGGCGCGCTGCGCGTGCCCGGACACGGGGAGGGGGGGGGGCGCGGTCCCTGCCATTAACTCCTTTTGTGCCAGAGATGGTTCAAGTCCTGGGGTATGGCTCCATACCCTCCCACCCCCCCACTGCCGCATTCAAATACACTCCACTTGCGTCAAATAGCTGGCTGGGTGATCTTCCACGGTGCCAGTTTTTAAACTTTACTTGCAAAGTGTTAAGCCCTTGGAAAGAAGGGAGAAACTGAGGCACTGTCTGCAGAAGCCCCCCACCCCTTCCAACACCCCTTTGCAAGGTACCAGTAACCAAGGGGCAACCAGTGGGGCCCCTTTGGCCTCACCTTGTCTTGTCACTCTCCCCAAAGCCAGTGCTGTTCCTTTACTGTTGATTCCGAAGGGGCATGTCAGACCTCAACTGTCAGCGTGCCACTTGTCCCACCATCCGAGCCTCTTCTCCACAGGTGGCTGACCTGGTCTTGTATTTCTGTATATTGTTCACCTGCTCAGATTGGCCAGCACCGCCCCACTCCCCAAATCCCTCTAAATGGACCTTATCCTGGATAAGTCTCTACCCTTGTAGGTTTTAGAGAGTATAAATCAGGAGAAAACAAGTAACAAGAAAGCTTTAGCAATGTCCGTCTTTCAAGGAGTTCTATTCCTTGCACACACAACTGGCAGACTTGGTAAGCCTTGTAGGAGGGCTTAGAGAAGCTCCAAAGAGATCGATTTTTATTTTAGATTCTTTATAACCTGGGTATGGATTGGTGGTCTTGGTTTTCCCAGCACCCTTGCCAATGATTGAGTGCTCAACTAGGTCCAGACGGTATCCTTAATTTAGTAAATCATCTCGTACCACCTACCTGTCCACCTAGCTGACCAGAAGATTCCCTTACAGTAAGCCAATTGGATACTGCATAGCCTCAGATCTGAGACTCAAGACCTAAAGATACAGGAGACCAGGAATGGCTCTTCCACAGCTCCAAATACAACTTTGGAGAAATGGTTTTGAACTTTCCTCACTGGAAAATGGGCGGTGAGCAATCAGTACTCTTGGGTAACTGCCCAAGTGGGTCATATGTACCGTGCAGCTCCAGCCAACAGGGCACAGAGTGAAAAGGGCACTTCCCATTTTAACTGGTCTTTCTTCCTCCTGGAACCATATCCCCCTCCCGGCACCTACTCCATAATGACACTTGCCAATGGAGAGCGAATTTTCCTCCTATAAATGGGACTCTCGGGGACATTCACTATCCTACAAAAAGTTGCAGCTTGGTGTAGGAATGGGGACCATATTGGATGGCAAAAAGGGTAGGCAGTGTCCATCACCGTCCCCTTTTAGCCTGTTCAAGGAACAGCAAGTGGGTTGTGTGGAAGGAGAAGCAAATTCCATTCATCTTCAGGCCCCGTGGACCCCTCCCCAACCCCAGTGGGATATTCCCCCGTGGAGTAAAGCTGTAAAGAAGCGGCCACAGTTAGCTGAGACCAAGGGCCCATATGCTGCCAGGTTGGAGAAGAGGAGAGAGAATAGCAATCCAATTAGAGTTAGGAACCTACGGTGGTGGCAGATAACCAGAGATGACCTGAACTTGTTGGTCTAGCCCGCACCACTCTCCCAACAGCCCGCCCTTCCCAGACATGCAGGACTCACACAGTTCCTTTGCAAAGAAGCTCTGTGTATTGGGTGCAACAGCTCTGGGGTCTCTATATAAATAATATACAAAACCCAACAGCTCAATGCCTCACATTAACAAAAATACTAAAACTTATTAAAAATGGAACCTGAGGGAAGGGTCCCAACCACCACGGGTGCTAGCCTGGGAAGGGGATTGGGAATTAAGAGGAAAAAAAGATTGGGAATTAAGCGGAAAGGGTAGGGCCACATCCCGTGCACAAGCAGTTCCTCCAGGTGGCTCAGAAGCGTCCAAATATGTTGGTATTGGGCTGTGGCTGGGTATCTGTGAAAAACCAGAGATTATCAGGGGTGGGAGACCAAGCAAGGTATGGATATGCATGAGGAAAACTAGTTAAGTACCAAGGGAAGGGAATGTGATGCTTCCCCCCACAATTTGGGCCTGAAGCAATCATCTCAGCACTTTTGCCCCACCCCTTCTCCTATTTATCCCATGGGGCTCTCCTTGGGAAAGAAGATAGGCTTACTGGAGAGCTGTTGCTGGAGTTGCCTGACCAACGCTGCTGTCTGCTGCTGCTGCTGGGTCTGCTGAAGGCCCTGGCGCTGGAACTGAGGTGAAAACAGGAAGTGGAAGATTGACCTCGAACCTTCCACTCTTAATTCTCTCTGTCTTCTGTCTCCCACCCCCTTTTCAGAGGTGCAAGCCTTGCCTCCCACCTCGATTCAATTTCACCTTGTCCCCAACCCAGCTTATTGCTGCATGCCCAACCTGGGCAGCTGTCCCTGAGCCTGGGGCTGTCGTCCAGCAGCTACCTGGGGCTGGGACTGGGGCTGGGGCTGGGGAGGGGCTGTCTGCTGCTGCTGTTGGTGTTGCTGTGGCTGCTGCTGCTGTGGCTGCTGTGGCTGCTGTGGCTGCTGTGGTGGCGGCGGCTGCTGCTGCTGCTGCTGCTGCTGCTGCTATAAGAATTGGAGAGATTACTTCTGAAGGACAGCAAGAGAGCTGAGGAAAGGGGATGAAGCAGCAAAGGAACCCTGAGTTGACTGTCTTCCTTTCTCAGACAGCTGTTTAGCTAGACATCCCCAATAGGAAACCTCCCTGCCCCCACTCATAATGGAATCATAATGATCCCCAAAAAACAAAAGGGGAGAGAAGAGGGAGAGTAAGGAACTAAATCAGTGAGTACACACTACATGCCAGACAAGGAGCTCTGGTGCCACACTGTGTTAGGCACTGGGCTGTTAGCTGAAAGGTCGACGGTTTGAATTCACCAGTTGCTCCATGGGCGAAAGAGGAGGCGGTCTACTTCCATAAAGAGCTACGGCTTCAGAAATCCTAGGGAGGAGCGGTCTGTCGTACAGGGTCCCTATGAGTCAGAATCATCTCAACAACAAAACATTTGGTTGTGCTTATAGGCCAGACAACCTGCTGGGCACTTCGTGCACACTGCCTCCTTTAGTCTCGATAACAATCGGGGAAGAAAGCGTGCTGGTGGTCTTCCTTGAGTCCTCCGGCCGTGGATGGAATCCCAGGGCCTTACCCGCAGAATCTGCTGCTGCTGCTGCTGCTGCCGGATGTGGTACTGCTGCTGCTGCTGCTGCTGTGGCTGCTGCTGCGGCTGCTGTGGCTGCTGTGGCTGCTGCTGCTGCTGCTCAGGTAAGATGGCAGTTGACCGGACACCTGCCTGGACTCCCTGGGCACTCAGTGGAGTCATGGTACCTATCATGGCTGTTTGTTGCAGTGTCTGGTGTGAAAATCTGCAAAGACAAGTCGTGCAATGTCTAAGCATCAGGAGTGTGTTTGTGGGGGGAGGGGGAGGATAATATAAAGCTTGGGTCTCTAAGCTGCAAAAAACACTACATGTCATTTCACCCTTTCCTCTTATCACCAATCAGAAAAGCACTATGGGTTCCTGACAAATTTCTAAGTTGCAGAAGAAGGGACACAGTAATACCCCATTTTAGTATCTCCTAACTTTAATGATTAGGACATTTTCCTAATCTGATTTAGCTCTTTTTCTCTTATCCAAATGAAAAAGTCTTAGTACATGATCCACAATCAAAGGTAAAACACAAATCCATCCCTACCAATCTGATTGTAACTCATGGTGACCCTGCTGGAGGCTGTCTGGGCTGGAACTCTCACGGGGGCTGATAGCAGCTGGCGAGCTTGCATCACCAACCTGATGGCTAGCCGTCTAATCAGGGGTCCTTAGCACATGAGCCCCAAACAAAACAAAACAAACCCCCTCAACCCCACTGTCATCAAGTTCATTAACTCACAGCGATTCTTTACATAAGGCTTCCAAGGCTGTAATCTTCATGGGAGCAGATAGCTTCTTTCTCCCGAGGAAGGGCTGGTGGGTTTAAACCGCTACTCTGTGGTTAGCAATCTAACACCGACCTGACAACACTGCCAGGGCTCCTTTAGCACATGTTAAAAAACAACTCTCAACTCCCTGCCCTGGAGTCCATGCTGATGCATAGTGACCCCCGTGGGTTTCTGCGACTGTAGCTGGTTATGAGTAGAAAGCCCACTCTTTCTGCTGCGGAGCTGCGGGTGGTTTCACGCTTGCCCACCTGGCATATTGCAGACCACCGTGTAACCACTACACCACCAGGGCTCCTTCGTAGCACATGAGAAGCAGTCGCAACGCCAGCGGTTCTCAACCTGTGGGTCATGACCCCTTTGGGACTTAAGCAACTGTTTCGCAAGGGTCGCCTGATTCATAAGAGTAGCAAATTTGGAGTTATGAAGTAGCAACAAAAATAATTTTGTAGGACTGAGCCCCGGTGGTGTAGTGGTTGTGCGCGGGACTGCGGTCCACTGGGATAGAGGTTCAATTCCAGCTCATAGGAGCAAAGGCTGGACCTCCTACTCCCACCACCAGAGGGCAGTGATGCCTAAATAAAAATAAATAAATAAATAAACAAAAGCCAAAAAAAAAATAATTTTGTAGTGGGGGGGGGGGTCACCACAACATGAGGAACTGTACTAAAGGGTTGCAGCATGAGGAAGGTTGAGAACCACTGCTCTACATAGTCAATGAAACTTTGGTTCCCCCCTCCCCCTCCCACTCCTCATAGTCTTTGGGGATCTTAAACTTCGGTTCTCTACTTAACCTTTCTCAACTCCCAGCAGTACATTATTAATTACTGTTTAACAGTCTACGAACTAAGCTCCCTCTCTCAAGTCTTCTCCTTTTCCTGTCCACTACACATCCCATCCACTATTTCTATATTAATCTTTCCAATATGCCCAACTTACCTCATTGTTGTGACATTGCGTTTCAATTTGACAGCTGAGAATTCAAGACCCTCTACTAACTGACTCCCATCTATCCTATCCCCTACTACTTCCCTGGCAATAAATTTTACACTCCATGCAAGCTCTTTTCTTTCCTGTGCCCTGCACCCCCAGAATTATTTGTCCCCATGTCTTTGATCATGCTATGTCCTCTATTGGGAATACTCTTCCATCCTCCTCCTCTCTAGAAATCCGAACTATAGCTATCCTCCAAAGGCTAACAAATCAAAATTCCTTCTTAAAACATTCTCCCATGACTCAGGCCCAGACATATTATCACATGCTTTTTCTGGATTTCCATTTTATTCCAAAGCACACAATGTGCACACCCAATTACAGACTCTTATGATGCTTGTTGTTATCAAAATGCTTTTCTGAGTAAGTCTCATCACTCCAGCTACGTGAAATGTTCTTTGTGGTAAAGTACTTTGTCTTTTACTTTTTGATCTCTTGCTCTACCCAGAGTGCTGGCCACACAGTGGACAGTTAATCAATGCTTCCAAGTGAAGGCCTTTCCTCGGACCCATCTTCTAGTGTTCTAAATCCTAAACTCCGAGGCTGGAAGGATGACGAGGTCTATGGTAACACATGCCTGACCATCATGGTGGGAAAATCGATTACTCCACTCCTAGTGATAAATTGTTCAAAAGCTGGTTTTCTACTTCCTCATCATGTGTTCCCTCGAGGAGCTCTAGCTATTCTGCCACAGTTACGGAAACCGTCTGCCCTCTCAGGTCCTCAAAGCCATGTTGCGAAGTAGACTGTGACCATCGGTCTCCACGTTCCTTCCAGCTCCAGCATTTTACAGTTAGCTACCTGGATGTGTGGCTCGAGATGCATGTCCTCAGTACCGCAAAAGGTTCGCACCAGTCCCATCACCTTCAGACACGGGTTTTTCCCAAATGAAAGGCTCCCTTCTTCCCCTTTACACTTGGGGGTCACTTCCAAACCCAGCACTACTTTTGGGTACCTTTGAGTGGCCAGCCCGTGTCCATAGGTTGGGGCCTGCTGGTGCACATAGCCACTGGGCCGCTGTTGCAGGTGGCGAGTAGGATCTACAAGAGTAGGATTGGTAGAAGGATGGGTGCTCTGATAAGGCTGGCTGGAGTAGCTGGGGGGCACCATGGTACCTGCGGGGCCTGCGTGTTGTTGCAATCCCACGTGAGAACTATAAGGAGTGTAGCCCTGGGGAAAGGAGGAGAGCAAAGGGTCACGTCCAAGAGCACTCAGATCAGCTCAGACTCTCCTCGCCTCTCAGAATCTTCCGCCCTTACCTGGGAGGTCTGCAAGCCATAGGAAGAGCTGGGAGCCATTTGATGGACAGATGACTGTCCCAACATCCCCTGACTCTGCTAGAGGGAAAAAAGGGGAGACACTCAAACTCAGGAAAACACTTTCCCCCAACTCGGTTCTTGCACCTCCTGCCCTACAGGTCCTTGTGAAGATCCCAGGTGCTTCCTCAGTCCTGTGACACTACAAAGCCCTCATCTCTGACAGCCCTCCTCACTGCCCCTCTCACTATCTTTGCCTGGAGCTGCTGGCGAAGGCGCTGTCCTTGGGGCACAGTAGGTTGTTGCTGTCGGTACACAGAAGCCTTATAAGAGGGATCTAATCCCATGACACTAGTCATGGCTGCAGGCAGCACTCCAGGGTAAGTTGGTCGGGCTGGCATCTTCTGCAACGGCAATCTCACAGGGCGGTATGGGTCCACACGAGGGCCACCTGGAAAAGAAAGCAGGTGGACTTCTAGTATTTCCAACCTTTGCTCAGTGACTATTCATCCACGGCATTTCCCCTGGGTGGGAGCAGCGTTCAGGGACCCCCATCATTCCCCAGCAGCTGTCACTCACCTGCAGGAAGTGGCTGGTTTTGGGTATACAGGCCTATGGGACCCTGCCTGTAGCTGAGATGGGTCATAGAGCCAGAAGCGGGGTGGTGTAGGAGGTCCGGAGGCACGGCCACACCGTAGGGACCGCTCCGACATGGGCCCATGCCATACTCCTGTATGAAGGGCAAAGGGAGAAGGTGAGTAGGCGGTGGCTCCATGGGCTAGGGTGAGGTGGAATGAAGAGCAGCTGGATTTATCTGGTCAATTTTTTTTTTTTTTTTAGGCATCACTGCCCTGGTGGTGGGAGTAGGAGGCCCAGCCTTTGCTCCTGTGAGCGGGAATTGAACCTCCGTCCCCGTGGGCCGCAGTCCCGCGCACAACCACTATGCCACCGGGGCTCAGCCCCTATCCGGTCAATTTTTATTATTATAATTCTCTATCTCCCCTCCCCGCACCCCACCCCTTGGCCCTCCACCCCCCACCGCCCCCCCACACATATCACCACTTCCACTAGCAGCAACTGAAAATAATCTTGAAGAAAAAGACACGGGGAAAAACTCTAATAGTTGGAGGCACTGACCTCTGTCTTGGTGGCTGGCTGGCTACGCTTCTTGGTTTTGTTGGACTTCTTCTTGCGTTCCTCAGTAGTGGGTGGAGCAGCCCCGGGCTTGTCAGTTTTAGGGGGCTCTGGAGCCTTTTTCTCGGGTTCCAAGAGTGTGGCAGCAGGGGGCTCCTCATCTTCTGGCGGCAGAGGCAATGGCTCCAGGTAATAGGCACGGGGTCGGGGTCTCAAATGGGTGTGATAAAGCAGCAGTCGCTGCTGCTCTTCTCCTCGAGCAACGCGCCGGTCGACCCGGACCGTTCCAAACCAGCCCCAAGAGAGTGGTGCTGACGGCTTCAGTCCCTCAAAAAGATCCCAGGGAGAGAGCTTTTGTTTGGTGGAAACCTGCAGACCCTGCTCCAGAAAGTGAGAAACAATGAGCTGTTGACACTTGGAAAACAGAAGAGACCTTGAACATTTGTAGGGAGAGGAAGGGGTCTGTTGATAATGAGAGAGCGAAAAAAAGTCCTAGGTAGACTCAGGGGAGATGGCGAGAGGAAGACGTAGACACACACACAGGAGAAAGGGAACAGGGTGGCAGAGGGCCCGGGGGGAGCTGAGCTATAGTGGACAGGGTGGGGGGAAAGATGGAGTCATACGAGAGGTAAAAGCAGGGGGAAAAGCAGAGAGAGAGAGAAAGACAGCGACATTCAGAAAGAGAAACATCGATCTAGACCTATGAGAGAGAGAGAGAGAGACAGAGAGAGAGACTGATGAACTAGGAAGAAAGATCAGAATGTATGTACAAATGTCTTGGATTTCAGACTTTAAACTCCTCCCCCCAACTACATACACTTATTATGGTCATTTAAGAAATACTGGCTGGGGCCGGCCAGGCAGATGGGGAGGGGGGGATGCAGGGGAAGGGTAGAACAGGGTGGGGAAGGTGGGGTGCTGTTCAAAAGGAGGTGGGGGGTGAAGAGAGAGACCGAGGACAGAGGGCGGACATCTAAAGATGAGGACAGGCAGTACAAGGAACATAAACTAAGTAACACCCTGAAAGACAGTTTTGAGCAGCGTGCCCAATAGGCTCCCTAGCCTGCTGCGTGCAGCACAGTTCAGAAGACGCTACAGGGCAGACCCTTGCTCAAGGAAGAACACAAAGGCGGGGCTAGAGGTGGGAGACGATGGGACGTGCCTCTTTCTTGAAGATGGAATCGAAGCCAGCAATCTTGTTGCCCTTGGTGTCGATAAGGGAGCCCTGTGGCTCGCATGTGATGACGTCTCGGGTCTGCTTGGGCAATGGCAGCAGCTGGCGAACCTTTTCCAGACTGTCCGACTGCCGCTCCCCCAGCTCCTTCTGCACGGCACAGAGACAGGGGACAAGAGTTCAGGCATACGGGACAAGAGGGGCAGGACGAATCTCAGGGGAGACCACAAAACGTGGCAGAGAGAAGACACTCCAGTAAACCCTCTGAAGGACAAAGGGGCGGGGGCGGGGGGCGCTATCACGAGCGGAAGGGTAGAGACCAGAAAGAAACCTCTGAGGTTGACCGGCAGATAGATGCGCAGTCAAGGGACAGGGGCCAAGAGACCAGTCCCGCCAAAGCCTAGTCCCCGCCTCCTCTGCTCACCTGCAGCTTCTTCACCAGGTTCATGTAAGCACGTTTGTTTTCCTCCATGCTGCCTTGAGAGATGCTAGACATGTCTGCGGCCAGTGTCCCATTGATGAGCACACTCAGCATGTCCAAAACCGTAGTGAAGAGCTCACTGAGATCGGGAGGCAGCGAGTCAACACCGAGAAGAGGGTATGAGACAAACAGGCATCAGAATGGGATTCGCACAGGGAGAGGTCCTCCGAAAGGCACCCAAATAGGGGGTTCCCTAGGACCACAGAGTCCATGGTCATCGCACCCATACCCGTCTCAGAGGAGCCCGTGCCTGGGGCGGGCACCGGGGGAATGGAAGGGAGGGGCGGGGGCGTGTTACTTGTTGGACTGCATGTCGACGGTGCCACTGATGATGATCTCCAGGAGGAGGACAGCCCACTCGGTCGTCTGCTGGGTGCTGCGCTGCACCGTGTCAAACATGCCCCCTACCTGTCGGAACCACAGCAAGTCAGTCAGATGACTCAAGAGCGAACTCCAGCAAGGAAAGAATCAGAACCCGAGTGGGGCGTAAGACCTGACATCATGGTCTGGTTCTGTCTTCGACTTGCCACGTGATCTCAGGCTAATGACTCAATTCTTGACATTCCTAGATCTCACTGTCCTCCTTTATATAAAATGATGGGAATTGGGCTAAAGGACTTCTAGGATCCCAAACAAAAGCTTAAAATGCTTAAGCTTCTAGGTACAAGCCAGAATCGGACCATTAAGGCAAATCGCTGCCAGGGTCCAAGGTACACACGCGATTGGACCTTGACCACAAAGAGTGAGTTCCTTGAACCACTTTAGGCCCTGTATCCTTTGGAAGAGCTGAGCTGATTCTGGAAAATCGCCTCTGCTTTTACTCCTCCAGGAATGGGGAGGGCTTCTTTACTCTGCATGTCTGGCCCTGCCTCATTCCTGTTTTTTCCAGCAACCCCTCTCACCAGGTTGAGCCGCAGTTTGAGTGCCTCATGCATTAACTGCTTGGGTTTGCAATCATCTAAGTACTGGTCATCTCGCCAATTATTCACAATCTAGGATAGAAACAAGTATAATACTATACAGAAATAAAAGCGTAAGAAAAACCAACCAACCCGACAGTTCAGGGATCTTCTCCTTTCCATCCCACAGTGCCCAATGAGTTCATCAGAAAGTACAGTAGGTCCAGGGTATACGGTGAGCCTCATCCTTCTCTGCCCTCCTGCCCACCTCCATGGCCCTGTCCTGTACCTGGTGCACCTGGCTGTAGAGGGAGGTAAGGAGTCCTTCACGTTGCTCGTCTTGTCCTTTCAGACAAGTCAGCACCAGGGATAAGAAGGGCTGCTGGCTCAATAAGGACATGCTGGAGACAGGAAGCAAAGCCAAGCCGTTGGGGGACAGGCATAGAGACTTTCAAACTTCATTCTTCCCAGCCCCAGACACGACGACTAGGGCCTTGCTCATCATGCCCATCTTTATCCTCTAAAATTTTTGTTTGTATAGTTTTTTTTAAAAAAAAATCAAATTTCTATTTTTTCTAAAATTTTAGAAAATTTTATGATTCTCATTCCCCAGTTCCAATTTTTATCTTTCTCTGGTCTTGCCTCCCCTCCTTTCTACTCCGTAAGTCAGTTTCTAGTCCCTTTACCTCTTTTGCTTTTGCCGATCCCGTTCTTTGCGGGAAGAAGAACCCAGGTGCTGCCCCTTCTCCAATTCTTCCCCTGCAGCCTTCAACACGTGCCCCTGGACTGAGGTGGGCAATTTAGCAATGAGGGGAGCCACCAGCCAAACACCAGAGCGTTCCAGGGAACTGGAAGACAAGTGGAGTGCACGGAGTTATGGTGGAGTCGGAGGTGGGTAAAACAATTTTCCCTCCTTTCCCCGATGGACACGTCCAGACTCTCCATGTAGCTGCAATCATTCATGCTACTAGGAAACTCATCGGGAGATGAGGCCAAACACATTTCTACTCAACCTGAGCACAGGCTTGCTCTTGCTGCTGCTGGACATGTTGCTTGCAGCACTTCCCGAAGATGACCCTGTTTCTGCAGACTGTTGGAAAACCTCAATTGTGGCTTTGGCAATGTTCTCTAAGAGCGAGTTCATCTCCTGGGGAGGAAGAAAGGCATGGCACAGGGGTGCTAAATATATGGCTGAGGGTGAAGGAAAACAGGTGGTAGGGGAGAGAGGAAGTGAGGGTGAGGGCAGGCATCTGTGGGGATTTATGACACGGTAGAGACATAGCACTGCTCAGAGGTAGGCTCTCTTAGCACCTCCTATTTCACCATCTCCCCACCGTCTTCTGTTTACAAACCTCCTTCCATTTTGTCGGTCAGAGAAAAAGTCACCACCGCCACTGCCACCCTTCCCCACCGTTCAGAGCCTCAAACTTTCAACCTATTTCCCTTATCATTGGCTCCACACATTTGTCATCTTCCTGCCCCTTCTTATCTCTGTGAGGTAAAGGTCTACGCCCTTCTCTAGTGGCCAACCTTCCTTAACACATGGAGCTGAAAGTGGGCATGGGAAAGGGAGGGCTCCAGGCACTACTCACATTGTTAGGGGTCTGCTTGATCATGAGCTGTAGTTCCAAGGAAGACTGGCGCATGGTCCACTGGTCCAGGTTCTGTAACAAAGACCCCACTCCCTGCTAGACATCCGTGTGTCGATTCCAGCCACCCTTCACCCTAAGGCTAATTCAGGATCTCTTACAACCTTGATACACAGACTCCTCAAGGTCTAAACAGGATCCCCATGCCCTCAACATTAGGGAAGGCCACATTTAAATAAGCCAAAATGGTTGAAAAATCCATCTGATTTCATAGAAGATTCAGGAAAGTTCTTCTACCTTTCTGCAGTTTCCTTTTTCAGAGCCTAACAATTCTCAGCATTAGGAAGTTCTGCTTAATGTTTAGTCTACATCTTCAATATTAAACTTAAAGGCCATGTCTCTTATTTTAGATCAGCTGCTCACAATCTCTTAATGTCCTTTACAGACCTGAAGACTACTGCTCACCAAGGTCCCCCCCCCCTTCCCCTTAGCCTTATCTCCTCGGAGCTGAAGAGACTTCCCTTGAGTCCTTGAGCTTTCCCTCAATGGCTTTATTTTTCTACCCACTTGTCATCTGAGTCTCTGAAGCAGTGTGACAAATGGAAAAGTGACTGGGATGTTAAAGTTCACAATGACTCTAAATTTACTGTGTTACCTTGAGAAAATTATTTAGATTTTTCAAGGCTGTTTCCACACCAGTCAAACAGAGATATTTGTACCTAACTCAAAGGACTGCACAGAATAAATAAAAAGTATGGAGAATACCTAGCACTTGGTAACTATTCAGTTACCAGAACATGAGCAAAATGCCAAATATACAGAGTGAAAAAAAAAAACGATGTTTCCCAGATACCATGGCTCCCACTGATCAGCTATTTCCACTCTAGGTTCTCCTATCGAATACAGACCACACTGCATTTATTTCCTAGCTCCTGCTGAAGTCATTGCTCATTCTCCCACATTCCTAGTCATCTTCCTCTAACTTAACATTTCCATTCTTTCTCTCTAGAGGTTCCCATTGTTTCTTCCAGGCTTGGTGTCTGTTGTTTCTTCCCACACCCCACCACACAGGCATACCTGGAGAATACGCTTAATGCGCTGGCGCTGGGGGTTTTCCCCATCTTCATTGTCCAGCAATCGATGTGGATAGCAGATGAGCTGCATGAGGCGCTGGGCCTGGGCACTACTCAACACTGGGTCCTGTAGGTCATTGCTGTCCTCGCACAGCGACTTAAGGCAACGTTCTCCTACCCATTCCTGAGGAAGCTGATAATCAGGGGACTGGGGGCAACCAGTGAGGGAGTTAGGAATAGGGATATGGATCAGGTGCTGGGAAGGGACATGATCTATAGTGGGGACTGGGCATGATCACGAGCTGGAAACAGGCACATATTATATAGAAGCATTTAGGAAGTATGGGGGGAAGGTGAAACTGACCTGTTGACAGATGCTGCGTAGCACGTACTTGGCATAGACATCCAGACTGGCTGTCTCTACAGAGATGTTGCGACCCCCCTGCCTCCGACTAGCACCACCTCCTCCTCCTTCCTCCTCTGGAATTTCTTCTGTTCCACCTGTCACAGTAAAGCCGGAACCCTTCAGCTCGGCATCCCCTGGGGTTCACGGGTGGGAGATAAGGAAGGAAGGAAGGAAGGAAGGAAGGAAGGGCAGAATCAGAATGCTGTATGGAGACCTGACCCAAACCCACAGAGGCAGAAAGACCCGCAAATTCATTCCTCTGAGACATAAATATACTGTCCTCCTTTCCCTCCTGCCCAAAGTTCAGAGCGCCCATCTTTTTCCACTGGCACCCTACCTTACACACGCTTCTGGCACCACTCCCTTCCAACCCCCATACCGAGCACAAAAACAGCCTTGAGAACAGCAAACACAGCTCCATCTACGATGCGGTTCTGGGAGGCAGCCAGCAGGTGGCGGTCACAGGAGGAGCGAATTCCTACAGTAGGCTTATCTGGGGAGGGAGCTGAAGTCAGGGGAAGCAAAAGTAGGAATAGTGGGGGTGGGGAAGCTACACTTGCTAGGGCTGGCTGCTTCCAATTCGGGTGACTTACGTCCATCAGACTGGCAAGGGTTGAGTTGTGGTGTCTTGAACAGATGGAGGAGGATGCGGCAGGTCAGACGAGCGCCTGGCTCAGAGTCTTGTTCACTACAAGCTAAAAAGAAAAGCGGCTCATCTGGAGAGGATGACACAAGTACAGGATATAGGGCTGTAGCTCGGGGGAGAATAATCAGGGGGCAAGGGTAAGGTGAAAGGAGACCAAAAAATAAATAAAGAAAGAACAATGGAGAGACACAGAACCCTTCCACCATGAAAGGTTGGTCGCTTGAGCAATAAAAAACATTTTTTCTTTTAAAAGAAAACAAAGATAAGGGCTGCAAATCAAAGGTTAGAAAAGAAGCAGGCCCCTTCCCAAAAGGACTGGCCCTCCAGTGAGGGGACCAGGGAATGACCGCGGGGGTTCCCACAGGGAATAGGATGAGAGTAGCCATAAGTGTGCATTGAAATTGGGGGCCACTTAGTCTGGGGGTTGCAGATTTGGGTGTTCACCAGCATTAAGAAGTGACGGGATGGCGGCACAGCGAATCAGATCTTCCAAGAGTAAACACTGCCGAGCAATGAGGATGGCAACAAAGGTGGCCAAGGAGTCATGAAAAGACAGGTCACTGACCTGGAGAAAAAAGCAGACAGACACGGTGAGCCGGGGAGAGAAGGGGCACTCGCTCAGAGCTGCGAGTCTCCACTCAGAGCCCTTTGCCTCTTTGCTCCCTAGATGGCCGGGGCCAGAGTCCAACCCAGGTAACTCCCATTCCCAGCAAGACTCCGCCCTCAGGCTCACATCCACGTTACAGAGCAGGTCGTTGAAACCGCAAGTGCCATTGTTAGAGGAGCAGCACAAGGCCTTCAGCACGCCTAGCCACTCGGCACTCAAGGACTTGCAATAGCCGGTCAGCTCTGCACACAGGATTGCGATGTCATTCACCCTGGGGACAAGGACAAGCAGCCTCAAGGAAATCCGTGGTCCACCAGCGCCCACCCCACCGCCCCCCACTGGTTCACTTTTCCCTTCCACCCACCCCTGTAGTAAATGGAGGATGTAGCACTTCCCGGTACTCCAGCCCTCCCGTGATTAGGTAGGCACAGGAGAGATGCCCGTTCCTCACTCAGGACATCACCTACCTATCAGGGTCGTGGTGGCCCACACACACGTGCATAAGGGCATTACAGACAAAGCTGTAGCGGTTTGCAGGGTTCTCACTCAGACTCTTGCCTAGCCCTGTGTAGGTGAAGGTGTGGGCGGCAGGGTTCTCCAGAGTGTCAATCATGAACTCGGGGGCCCACCGCATGTTTGATTCTGACGGCTCCACGTTGCAGTAGATGGTATTTTTCACCTTTGAGCAAAAGTCACTGCCGAGGTAGGGGAAAGGAGATGGCACCGTTAAAGTCCTGGTGAGGCGGAGGGTGCGGGGCGACCAGGCAAGGGGAAATAAAGAAGAAAAAGTGAGGGACAAGGAGCCCTGGGACAAGCTAAAGGGCGAGGACAAGGCAGACCAGGCAGAAGAACCAAGTGAGAACACAAAAACAGGGGCTTTGGGAGGTAGAGGGGAAGAATGGGGGCCCCACAGAGGGGCCGGAGGCAAGGTCGTTGAGAAAACAGACTATTCTCACCAAGGCAAGAGCACGTGGTGGACACAGTCCATAACTGACCCTGGAGAGAAAGCAGGGTCGTGCTTCTGAGCTGTGCTGGTAATGGGAAAGAGATGGGACCAGGTCCCACGCTCTAACTCTTACCGTCCACCTCTCTTACCTGAAGAGCTCCCCAAATTTGCTCTTTAAGTGGCTACATGAGGTGTACAAATCATAGAGATATGCTAGGATACAGCGTTCTGCAGAGGAGCCATCTGACCGGTTCATCCCGTGCTTTACTACACCGCATAGCCTATCACGCAGAGAAAGGTCAGGGGGATTAGCAGGTGGTGGGGAGGGGCTGGGGCACCACAGTCCCTTGAAACAAAGCCTCTTGGTAATACCATTCCTTTCCCACTTGAGCAGCATGCATCTGCCCACAAAGGGAGCCCCGCATGATTTCCCCATTCGCCAAAGCCTCATGTGTTGATGCCTTCGCTTACCCCTCAAAGACTTGTGCCATCTGGTCCTGATTGAGGATGAGGCAGGCATGATAGTGCCGCAGGACAGCCACAATGCACAGGCACAGGCTGGTCGTGTAGCTGCCCACCAGATCCGAGGATTTGAGAAGCAGCTCAGCCTCAACTACACTCAGTTCATTCAGCAACTAGCAGAGTAGGAGGTGGTGCGATATGAGAAGAGGTCCCTCATGTCATAACCTCCCTTCTTGTGAGAAAACAAGGCGCAAAGCCAGGCCTAAGCCCCTTCGTGCTAGCCACCTTCGTACAGAAATGCTCTCGTTGCCACATGCCCCTGTCCTTTTTGCTATTAGGGTTACGGACTACAGCAATGATCCAACCAGTCTCCCGGATAGAATTCTATTCATTCCACAAGGGGAGGATGGCCTGTCACCAATGCCTTAATCTGTCTTTTGAGCCTCCCCATGGAGCACTTAAGTCTCTATTTCTGCAGACTTAGCTCGCATTCCATCCACCCTGTGCTAGTCTTCCTGCGGGCAGGCACCGGCTAGGGCCTCTACCCACCCTCCTCACCCTAGAGAGCGTGAGCTCTTCCACCACCCTCATCTCCTCACAACTCCCCCACCTGAATGGCAAAATCGATGAGGCCACTGATGCTGAGTGAATATTCCATGAGATCGAAGATGAACTGCACATGCTGCACCAAAGGCAAGTGGTATGACATGCCAAGGGCGAAGCTTGTGATCTGCTCCAGAACATTCCGGGAGACCTGATAAGGGCAGTGGGTAAAAAGTGGGTAAAAGGACAGGAGTGAAAAGGGGTGGGAAAAACCAGACACAAGAAAGGACAGTGGTGAATGGGAATGAGACCAGGATGTTCGGCTTGCCTAGGGGGAAACCAACTTAAAGGGAAAGGAGGTAAAGTGGGGCACATGGCTAACAGGTGGTGAGGGGGCTGGACTTAGGCTCACACCTGAGCCGTGACCTGGTGTTGGTCATAATGTGAAAGGTGCTGGAACTTAGCAAAGATATCTTCAGCAGTGGGGAAGGCTTCCGGTCGGTTGCGCCTCCGCTTCTGCCCATCCTCCCCACCTGAGGGGACAGTTGAAAGGGAAGCAGTCAGGTCAGGGACAGTAATTGGTTCACTGGGGGTGGGGAGGAGGGTATGGAGAGAGGGCTATGAGAAGGGAGGAGGGAGAGCGGGAGGTAGGAAGGGACAAAGGGGAGGATGGATGGGAGGGGCAAGGAAGGGGTGAAGGGGGAGCGAAACAAAGGTGTAGAGGACCACAACCTATGTGGACCTTAGAGGAATACATACATACAGGGAGGTGCTGGTTTGAGGGAGAGGGAGGGGGAAGGGCAGTATGGGCTTACTGTGAGGTACCTAAGAATGTCAGGTCTCCAGGATTCAGAGGCACAATAGGAGCAAGCTGGTCTGTAGAGGGGGAATGAGGGGGGACGTTTCAAAAGGACTCGAGCTCTCAGGAGACCCCAAGAGAAAGGACATTGGGACATGACTGGGTAGTCCCTATGCTGGGGAAGGGAAGACTAACTAAGGTAACTCTTTGGGGTGGGCGGGCGGGGATCTGTTTTAGGAGCGTCAAACCCACCAGTTTCTGCTGTCCCCTTGCGGTTCAGAACCTTCAGGATATCCTTGGTAATTTTCTTGATGGCATGGCGGGCATCATCTCGCTGCTTTCCCACCCCAAACAGCACGACCAGCCGCTGGTTGCACTCATGGCTGCAAGCCTCCTCCTGCATCGCAGCAGCACCATCAGACTGCAGGACACGTCTCTTGCCCTCTGTTTAAGCATGCCCTGCAGCCTCTCCGCATCCCAAAGCGCACCCCCTTTCCCAACATACCAACCCCCCTGAGAACACCTCCAACTCCCCACCACCACTCTTGCACAGACATGGGGTTCACCAAGAGATCCTCCCAGGTGGTGGGTAACCAACAGTACCTGGGGGATGGGGAAGTGTGTGGCGTACTGCACGTGTCGTGGCTGGTCGTAAAGAATGCCCAGGGTCCCTTCGAGCTTCTCCTTGGGTTGGGGCTTCACTTCCTTTTCAACATCTGGTTTTTCTGGAGATGGACTACCCTTCCCTTCACAAGGCATAGTAGGGGAGAACAGCTAAGAGAATGATGAAAGAGAAGAACATTTAGAAGAAAAAAAATGGGCATGGCGATAGAAAGAAACTCCCCAAAGTGGTCTAAGGGGGAAGATCTGAGCAGGTGGATGATGCTACACTCGGGATTCCACTTACAGAGAAATCCGGCTTCTCCATGTCTTCAAAGAGCACACTGGAGCTAGGGTCGATGTCCATAGATTCAGAGAGCCCTGGGTCCTGAGAGCAAGAACACAAGGGACACTCCTTTAGCTCTAAGACACTGCTCCCCATGATCCAGAAAGGTGAACAGAGAAAATGGTGAGCAGAGGTCATATTGGGAGAAGTGCAGAATCTGGACTGGGGCCGTGACCAGTGAGGGACTCAGTTCCTGTAAGCTTTCAAGTGGGGATGAGTACCCTCATAAAGAATGCTGTTTAGGATCAAAGGAAATAAGTGACGGGACAGTTGCTTTGTAAAGTGCTCGGCAAAGACTGCCCTTATCATTATGCGAAAGAGCTTCCCCAAGGCCTCTGGGTGCTCTGAAGACTGGGATACCCAAAGACGCGATGGAATGCAGGAACAGCGCGCTCACCTCAAGCTTGCTGCTGCTGCTGCCCTCAGCCTCCTTCCGCTCTGCGTCATCAACAGGGTCATCAAAGGGAGAGGGGGGCCGGGGACCAGGGGCTCCAAAGCCAAGGTCCCCTCGGGAGATGAGTGTGCAGGTGTACATGTTGTGGGAGAACACATCATGTCGGATGAGCTCGCAGAATAGCAATACCAAGTTAAAGAACTCGACCCGTTCACTCTCGCTTCGGGGGTCCGCTGAAAGGAAACGCAGAGGGAGGAGGACTTAGGAGAGAGCCAGAGAGAGGCACACAGATGGGGCTCAAGTGGAAAGAGAAGGTTTTGAAAATGATGATGGTGGCGTACGTGCAAAGGGGCTTGACACGCTGGATGAATGTATGGATTGTGCTAAGAGATGGAAGAGCTGCCAATAAAAATATATATATATTTTTAAAAAGACAGAGAGGGACACACCTAAGGCATGGTAACCCCACAGTACCTCAGATAGTCAATAACAAGAACCATGGGGGGTCGGGGGGACAATCACAAAAACAGTTGAATGTCAAAGAGTGGTTTAAACTGCTGGATTATGTTATAAGGAACCTGATCTTTGCTACCACAAACACAGTGAAAAAGCTTTAGTCACATGTTCTTACTTTTATTCTTTCTTTTCGTTTCCAAACTCTGTTGAACCGTAGGATGATCAGGGACTGGAGTTACATCTAAAAGTCACTCCTCCCATAGAACCCCCACTCACTGCCGTGGGGTTGATTTGGACTCACCCCATACGGACAGAGCAGAATTGCTCCTGTGGGTTTGTAAGACTGCACACCTCCCTTTCTCCCCGGGCGTATGTGGGCTGCTGTAACCCACTGTATCGGCAGGGATCCTTTTATGCGTACCACAAGATCCTTACTTAGGCTTTCTGACCACTAGGACAGCGAACTGTGTCTAAGCAGGGCTAACCAGAGTGTGGCAAGAGTTCATACTCAGCATGGGTGCCTGTGTATCCAGAAACTGCAGGAGGACATCCTGGAAAATAGGAGCACTGGGAGCAGCAAGAGAACCAGAGGCGATGGAACCCTTTTCATCTGCAGCTTCTGATTCTCCGCAACGCTGTAAGGAGAAAGAACAAATTGCAGAATTGATCTGTGTCTCGCAGTTTCTACTCAATACACTAACCTTGAACTAACCACCCCACTTCGCCTCCACTGTCGGCATTTTAACTTACATTCCCATTCGCCCTTCATTTTCTCTACCATCTCTCAACGATACAAGCCTTGATCTCTTTTCTAACTCTGACAGCCCTTGATGTCTTCTCTAATCCTGACAAACCACTCCTCTCTGTTTGCGTCTTATGTCCCTAACTTCTCCCTTAGTTTCTCTACTACTTCTTCATTCTCACAACTTCGATTTTGGTCCCACTACCACAATGATTTCGGTCTTGGACCCCGGTTAAGTTCCTTACACTTGGCCCATCTTACTACAGTTTCTCTTCCTCCCTAACCTCGGCTTCAATCTCTGCCTGTCTCTTCTCCAGAAGCTTGGCTACCACCATAGCACGATGCCGACCAGAACGCTTGCAGCTGACGGCCCATTCACAGAGTAGAGATACCACAGCATCGTCGTCTGAGGAGATCTGGACCAAACGGAGACAGGGACAAAGAACCGAGTTCCAAACTTTGTAACGTTCCATCTGAACACACCCCATGAGAATCAATGCCATTGAATCACAGATGCAGAAATTGTACTGGCGCAGACACAAGATGTATCCCAGGTCCAGTAACACCATCTCCTCACACATCCCCGCCTTTAATCACTTCATCATGCACTCCGTTCGGAGCGTCTGCGCTACTTGCACAATGCGTGCTCACCTTTCTTATTCCCCTTCTTGCTTACCTCGTGCCCGTCTTTACTCGGCCCCAATCCAAAGATCCGGTTACAGAGCGAGTCAAGAGAGTTGCTGAAGTCAGAGCGCTCAAAACTGTGGCTGTCCAGCACTTCCAAAGTATGGAGCACCCGGCCAATGGTAAAGCCTAGAGGAAAGCGGGGCAAGGAACTTCCTAAGGGGCTCATAGCATTTCTGTGCTCATGTCTGTAGGTTCTCACCACCCTCACCCTTTCCCACACGTCCTCCCTACTCTGTCCCCAGGTATACACCTGCAGTGGCTTCCTGGCATTTATCGAAAGACCAGCGGACTTCAACTGCCTGTCCTCGCTCCTTGATCTGCTGCTCAATCTCCCGCAATTTTGCACGGACCTGCAATATCAGAAAAGAAGTCTTTCAGGACATGCCCAGGCAAACAAAGGTAGCGCAGTGGTTCTGTGTCAGCCTGCCAAATGCGTGGTCGGCAGTTGGAAACCGCCAGCAGTTCCGCAGGAGGAAGAGCGGCCTTTCTACTCCCATAAACAGTGACAGTCTGGCCTTTCTACTCCCATAAACAGTGGCAGTCTGGCACGCCCACGGGGGGGGGCACCATGAGTCAGCAGGGACTCGATGGCGGCAAGAGCAAAGACGAAAGGCCACAATTCAAGGCTAAAAAAATACACTGCCAGACTCCAAATCATGATTTTTGAAAGTGTAATTAACCTCATATCCAAATCCTCATATCTTTCATCTTCTTAAACTAGTCCAGAAGTACAGGCTGACAGGTCAAACTTACCTGCTGAGTGAACGCACTATTGCCTTCAGGCATGGGCAGGTTGGAAGGGGCAATAGGCAGGTGATCCAGCGGGGAGCCGGTCTTAATCCGGCTATCAGTCAGTGAATAGTGCCACACCAGGGCACTAGGACAACAGAGGAGAATGGTCTGCCAGAGAGAAACAGCTCAATCAAACTCACTCATTACGGTGACTTCTCTAGAACCCCATTTAGAAGAATCTGTTCTTTGATTTTGAACATAAGGGTTTTGTGAGTTCCTGGAGAACTGCAGCCCTGACCATCTCCAATTACCCACTTCCCTCAAATGGCTCTGGGGCTACTATTTAAGCCCTGGCAGGAAACCCCATAAACAGCACTTCTCAATCAGTGGGTCACGACCCCTTTGGGGGTCGAACACCCATTTTACAAGGGTCGCCTGATTCAGAACAGGAGCAAGATTACAGTTATGAAGTAGCAACGAAAATAATTTTATGGTTTGGGGGTCACCACAACATGAGGAACTGTATTAAAGGGTCGCGGCAGTAGGAAGGTTGAGAACCACTGCCATAAAGGGAGGAAACACCCGAGTGATGATAAGAAACCATCTCCAGGCAAGTAATCAGCGCACATTTCTGCTTCTAACTTAGAATTCGCCTCATTTTCTAGGACGGGCATCCAGTGCTTCACAGAATACCGCTTAATACCTTCTTGGACCTACCCAGTACTTACTTGTAGGATACAGCTGAGGCCAAAAACCAGAGGCCGGTGCTGAGGGCACATAAGGAGGTCACTAAAGGGTGTAGACGGTGTGCTGGTAGCAGGGGGCTGAGGGGCGGGGGTGGTAGGCAGTGTGCTCGATGACTGGGCAGACATCACATGAGATGAGTGACTGCTCACGCCATCCAGTTGCAAGGCCAGTCTCCGGGTGCAAAAGTAGGCAAGGCGGCGGGAGAGGTATGCAGACTGAACAAATTCCCCAGAGTACTGTGAAGACAGAACAATCAGTACGCCGAGTTCTTTCCAAAGGGAATTACTCTAAAACATATCCCTCAAGTCCTCCACGGGCCCCTCCAAGTCCAAGGGCCTTACCCGAAGTAGTAGGGGCAATAGCAATTTAAGCAATTCATCTTCCCCGGGGCGAAGCTTCTCAAAACACTCCAGGACCCAGGTGAGAAACTCATGCCTGTCCAGCATTCCATCCTATGAGTACCAGGGTTGAAAGGATTATTAGTTCATCCTAGAGACGAGGTAGGTAAAGTAACGGAAAGGATGAATGCAACCACAATAGGGAAAGGTGACAGGCTGGTTCTGTCTACGAGGGGGTACCTGCCCCCCCACTCCTCGCAAAAAAAGGAATTTTTTTCAAAGCGATGTCCTGAGGTTTTTTTTTGTTTTGTTTTTTTTGGGGGGGGGGCATCACCGCTCTCCGGTGGTGGGAGTAGGAGGCCCAGCCCCACTGCTGGAATTGAACCTCCGTCCCAGTGGGCCGCAGACCCGCGCACAACCACTACGCCACCGGGGCTCAGCCCCTGAGTTTTTTTAATAAAACCTTATCACCTACAAAGTGCTCTCCATTACACTTAATACGTTTGCCAAATCTAAGATTCCATTCTTGGAAACATATTTCAAAACTCATCTTTTTGGATGGCTTGCAGCACCTCCCTGGTTTGTTTTTTTTTCTTCACCTTTTCTATGTCAAATTGCTGTCTTTTCGTGTCCCTCTTCATTTATTGGGGGGGGGGCAAGAAGTCGTACAGAGAGAGGTCAGGTGAACAAGGTGCGTGGGGCAAGAGAGGCATACAGGTTTTTGCCAAAACCTGACACACTGAGATGGTTGCGTGAGCAGGTGCACTGTCGTGGTGGCAAAACCAGTCTTTTTTTTTGTTGCACGCTATTATGCAATCTTTTCAGAACCTCTAAATAAAAAACTTGATTAACAGTCTGACCTGAGGGAATGAACTCCAAATGCACTACAGATTGACATTTTTATCTGTTTGGGAAGTTGAAGGGTGTGCAGAACAAGATTTTGTCATCAATTGACATTTTATCCTTTTTGAAACATTTGTGTTTTTCCTATAGCGCTGTCCTTGTAAGCTGTGTTCAACATCAGAACAGTTTCTGCAGAACTTTTCCAGAGCAGGTAACAACATTTCATGAGCTGCACACTGTTCTCTAAAATCGGCCATCACTAAGACGAGGTTAGAGAGAGACTGCTTTTACAAAAGAATTCACTGTGACCACAGAGAACCTGCCCAGGTCACGCCACTGGGTGCACTAACTCAAGAGCGAGTTGCTCGATGCTCATCGAGCAGAAAAATGTGTATTACAAAAACTCTGTCCAGCGAAGCTTTGTTTGTTTGTTTGTCTGTTTGTTGGGGGGACCCCTTCGTATACCAGCAGAGGTCAACGAAAGCTCAGTCCCATGCCTCACATACTACATTCTCTACTCCTTACCTGAAACATGAACATGGCCAGCTTCTCATTGTAATCCCACTGCCGGATTGCCACTTCTACATCATGAGGCAAAGGCCCAATAGTGGAAGCACAGCTGCCACTTGCTGCAGGCCCTGGCCGATAGTATTCAGCCATCTTCTGGAGCTGTTCCCAAAGGTACTTGGTGATGATCTGAGTCCATTCTAGAAAAAAAAAATGGTGGCAAGAGGGCTATTTTCTACTATCTATCTGATTAGAATTTCTTTGCTTCTTAGCCCCAGCCCAATTGAATACTTCCATACCCTCTTTATCTTTCTAGGGTAGTCGGAGGCCACTTTTCTACAGTTGTCCACCAAAAAAAAGTATTCTTTTTGCCAATTTTTGCATCACAGAACCTTCTGCCTCCTCTTTTGACATTTACTATTTTCTTTAAAAGTCTATTACCTGTGCCTTAACGTTCCCCATCTACACTATAAACATCCTAAGGGCAGGAGAAAAGGATTTCAATTTGTTCTACTTGGATCCACAATCGATACCTATGAAAACAGCAGTCAAGGAATCAAAAGATGGGAGGGAGGCGGAGAAAGAGGAGCTGATACCGGGAGCTCAAGTAGAAAGAAACTGTTTCAAAAATGACAATGGCAACAAAAGTACAAATGTGTTGGATACAAGTGATACATTGTTAGAAGCGCTGTAAGAGCCCGTAGTAAAATGACTTACTAAAAAGAAATGAAAACCTATAGCTCACATCCTATTTAGTGGTGAAAAAAACAGGTTTTCTTAAGAAAGGAATAAGAAAAGAATGTTCCCTCTTCTCCTGAACAAAAACTAGAAGTTCTGTCTGATACACTGAACCAGAAAAGGAAATAAAGGCAGAAGGCTGCTGAAGTGTAAATAAAACTCCTTGCTCACTCACAGGTGAAGTATTGCCTATGTAGAAAAGAAGCAACCAAAAGACAAAAAAAGGAGTAAGGACAGACAATCTTACCCTGTTTTCAACAAATAATGTCAGAACAACAACAACAGCAACAACAAAGAACCCAAAAGATGTTCTTCAGGCAATTCTTCTTTCAACTGTTAAGACAGGGTAACCTCATTTTCAATCATCTCATTTGCATGTGAAAGCTAAACCATGAATAAGGAAAACCCCCCGAAATTGAAACCTCTGAACTACGGTACTGAAGAATACTGAATATAGTATAGACTGTCTGGAAAACAAACAAATCTGTCTCAGAAGAAAAAGTCCTAAGACTCCTTAGAAGTAAGGATGGTGGGCTGAGCCCTGGTGGCGTAGTGGTTGTGCGCGGGACTGCGGCCCAATGGGACGGAGGTTCAATTCCAGCAGTGGGGCTGGGCCTCCTACTCCCACCACCAGAAAGCAGTGATGCCCAACAAAAAAAAAAAAAAAAAAAAAATTAAAAAAAAAAAAAGAAGTAAGGATGGTGAGACCTTGTCTCGTGTACTTTACATATGGTGCCATGAGGTACCAGTCGCTGGAGCAGGACTGCATGCTTGGTACAGCAGATCAGTGGAAAAGAGGAAGACCCTGGACAAAATCGATGGGCTTAGTGGCTGCAACAATGGGCAGGAACAGAAGAACAATTATAAGGGTGTACAGGACTGGGCAGTGGCTTGGTTTTGTTGTACACCAGGTTCTTATGAAGCGGCACTAACTCAATCTCTAACAACAATGAACTAAACACCACTGTAGTCCAGGACATGCGCAGATGCTCAAGATGCCTGATGTTTACTAATTGAGTAAAGACACAAGTAGAAGCAAAGGCTAGAGATTAGGAAGTGGTATGATTCCCGCGGTCCGTCCCTCCTGGAAGGGATCGGCGATGCACCCACCTGGTGGGAGGAGTCACTCACCCGTGAAGGGGTCGACGATATTTCTTTTCTTAACCTTGGTCTCATTGATTGCTGCATAATAGGCACAGGTCATCTTAATAAGCCAGGCAGCCCGCATCACAGGTACTGTGTACTTGGCTAAGTATCCAAACACTTCTTCCTTCTTACTGAAAATTGGGACCTGGATGGATATGTCAAATAGTGAGGTTTCTATTACCCTATAGGCTGGCATCTGGGTAGCTTAATCTGGGAATGAGAGTATTTGGGATCCACACTCTCCCCCGAGCCTAAGGAACAGGAAATAGCACCTCACCTTTTTAGCCAGTTGTGTGAGTGGCTTAGTGCCAGCCAGGTCAGTAAACCAGGTGTTAATGGCACTCTGGGATCGCGCAGTCACCAACCAGAAGTTGTCCTTCTGGTTCACTTGAGATTTCCTTCGACCAGTGTCAGGCAGGGTGTTACAACGCAACTTCTCCGCAATGATGCTGCTGAAGTTGGAACTGATCTGAGGGCAGAGGGGCAAGTAGGTAGGTGATTGTGCCCTCAATGAGCAAATGCCAATGCCATTGTGATGTCATTAGGAGCACTCTGCCCTTCCCCACCCTAGGTGTTTGCTACTTTCTCAGATTCTTCTAGCCGTTTCCTTCGGCATGATAGGGTTGGCTCACCTTGGCAGGATTGAAGTTGACGTTCTTGGCACTACCATGTTCGTCCCCAGAGACAGCTGGCTGATTATTGAAACCTTGTTTGACATTCAAAGCTGTCAGTTCATCCTGAGACAGGAAAATGACATTTAATCCCCCTTCCCTACCCCTTGGGGTCGAAAGGGTAGGAGGGGAGGGCAAGAAGAGGCACAAGGGAAAAAGAGCAGGAGGGGGATTCTGAGTAGAACATATAGCTATTTAAGGCTGGGCCCTTTGATTCCTTTGGACCACACCCTCGCCCCTTCAGTCACTAAGATTCCCAGCCACCCAGAGGTCCCTCAACATCAGCCTTCCCTGCAAAAAAAACCTCACCACGCCACCTCAGACAACTTTCTGGGGTGTGTGTGTGGTGTGCATGTTTTGGGGGCCACTCGAGCGTGCCCCCTACATCGTTCCCTATGCACAGCCAGAAGCCTGGATCCAGGTCCCACTCTCCCACCTTGGCCCACTTTACTCTTCCCCCCTTTCGGGACTTTCATTCCCACCTAATCACCCCGCCCCCCCTTGCCAAAGCGTAGATGCCCCCTGCCCTGCTGATCGCTTGTCCTTGGTCCCTCGAGAACCCTGATTAATGAACGCACCTCCTTCTGTTTGGGATCTTGAGGGTACACATCGGGAGGCCCCAGCCGCGGCCGCTTCAGCGGCCGGTGTTCGTAGCTCAAGATCCCGAAAGCCGCCATCTTGCCCAGCCCGTAGCGCCAGAGGCGCCAGCAGGGACTGTGTCTGGTGGGCGGGGGGGCCTTGGCGGGAGGGGGAAAGCGGCGGGCGTTTGGTAGGACGCGGCCCGGAGACAAGTAGGGGGCACGTTACAAACTCTCGAACATTGCCGGAAACTGCCGAGTGAAGCCGAAGAACGCCGGGAGAGGCCGAAGAATGGCGATTGTTGAGGGGGCGGGGCCCAGCGTGGGGCGGAACCCTGTGCTCGGAAAGCTGCTCATATGGGCCGGGGAAAACCTATGACACTTTGCAAAAATGCCCATGAAACGCTTTTGAGCCGAGAATAGTGCCAGAGTGGTGCGCGCCAGGGGGTGGCATGTCTTTTTTTACAAAGGGCGAGGCAGATGTCCTGCTGAGCTTTGATTGGAATTGGGGTCCCAACACCTCCCGTAACTCAGTTCTGGCTCTAGCAAAAGTGCTCACTAATTATTTGTACTGATTTCAAATTGAGCCTTCTACAAACTACTTCTTTCTGTCGTAGTCTCTGAGGCATCTATCCCTTTCAAAAGACCATTGACCCATTCAAAAGACTATTGACACAGCTGCTCAGTTTCCAATATTTTAAAATGTAATGCTGCTACAAAAGTAAACTAGTGACAGCGGTCGATGTAAGATACGAAAATAATAGTAATTTATAGTATATCAAGGGGTCACGGGCGTGGGGAGAGGGACGGAGGCAAAAGAGAGAAGCTGACACAAAGGAATAGAAAGTAAATGTCTAGAAAATAATGATGGCGACAATTGTAAAATGTGCTTGATACAATTGATGTATGGATTGTTACAAGAGCTGTAAGAACCCTCAATGTTTTAAAAAATGAAAATGAAAAAAAAAAGAAAACTAAAAGAAAATTAAAGCTACACACACACACACACACACACACACACACTTCTTCAGAGTTTCATAGGGGGTGGGTTACGCCATTGGGCTGCTAACTGCCAGGCCAACAACTTGAACCTACCAGCTGCTACAAGAGACAAAGATGAGACATTCTACTCCCATAAAGAGTCACTGTCTCTAAATAAAAAAGGGTACAGTCTCAGAAGCCCACAGGAGTAGTTTTACTCCTATAGGGTTTCCAGAATGGGGGTTCCATGACAGTGAGTTACCATATATTATGCATACTACCCTTAGTAAATACTATATGTACAATTCTGGAAGGTGGCTCTAACTCGCAGATGCTTTCATATGAGCTAGTTCTGAGGTTTTTAATCTTTTCCTTTTTTCTTTTTAATGCAAAGCCCTTGAGGATGCTGAAAGTTATGGGTCTTCTTCCCAGGGGAGGAAAGTGCACATATAGGCATACAGCATTTCAGACACTCTTCAGGAATATTTTTAGATCCTTGAAGTTCAACCATGTACCCCCTAAGTCTCACAGATTAAGAATTCTTGCTCTAGCGAGAGACATCTCTTAAATAACAGACCCTTTTCAGACATTATTCCATTTAATCTCAAACAATCCTATTCACTGTACCTCTCACTACTGACTTGATGCTGACTCAGAGTGACCTTATAGGACAGAACAGAGCTGCTCCTGTGGATTTCTAAGACTGTAAATCTTTTTTAAAAAATCATTTTACGGGCTGAGCCCCGGTGGTGTAGTGGTTGTGCGCGGGACTGCGGCCCACTGGGACGGAGGTTCAATTCCAGCAGTGGGGCTGGGCCTCCTACTCCCACCACCGGAGAGCAGTGATGCCCCCCCCCAAAAAAAATCATTTTACTGGGGGCTTCTGGAACTCTTGTCACAATCCATCCATCCATCCATTGTGTCAAGCACTTTAGTACATTTGTTGCCATCGTCATTCTCAAAACACTTTCTTTCTACTTGAGCCCTTGGTATCAGCTCCTCATCCCCACCCCCTCACACACCCTTGATAGTTATAATTTTTTTTCATATCTTACACTGTCAGATGTCTCCCTTCATCCACTTTGCCATTGTCTGTCCCCCAGGGAGGGGATTATAT
Source organism: Nesogale talazaci (assembly GCA_004026705.1). Classification (NCBI taxonomy): domain Eukaryota; kingdom Metazoa; phylum Chordata; class Mammalia; order Afrosoricida; family Tenrecidae; genus Nesogale; species Nesogale talazaci. The sequence goes on from PVJH01014240.1 coordinate 29,818, forward strand.
GTAGATCATTGTGATTGATTCCCCCTTTCTACCCCACCTCCTGGTATCTCTACTCTCATTATTGGTCCTAAGGAGTTTATATGTACTGGATTCCCTGCATTTCCAGCTCTGATCTGTACCAGTGTAAATCCTCTAGTTTAGCTGGATCTGTAAGGTAGAATTGGGATCATGATAATGGAGAGGGTAGGGAGGGAGGAAACTTTAAAGAACTACAGGAAAGTTGCATGTTCCATCAGTGCTATGCTGACTGGCTCATCTCCTTCCCATGACCCTTCTGTAAGGGGATGTCCAGTTGCCTACAGATGTACTTTGGAGCGCCACTTGGCACTCCCCCTCATTCACAATGATATGATTTCTTTGATGCCTACTACCTGATTTGTTTGACACCTTGTGATCACACAGGCTGTTGTGCTTCTTCCATGTGAACGTTGTTGCTTCTGAGCTCGATGGCCGCTTGTTTATCTTCAAGCCTTTAAGACCCCAGGTGCTATATCATTTGCTAGCCGGCCATCATCAGCTTTCTTTACCACTTTTGCTTATGCGCCCACTTTATCTTCAGCAATCATATCGTGGAAATCTTGTTTTCTGATCCACCACATTATTCTCTGGCTAATGACGTCTGTATTTAATCCTTTGATATTCACAGTCATTGTTGATAAGTATGAGTTCATTGCTGTTCTTTTGCTGTATTTTGTAGTATTTTAAATTTCTTTCTTCCTCATATTTTTTTTTGCACCTAGTTCATTTTGTTTGTGGTTTTCCTTCACTTTTTATTATTTGCTGTTATTTTAATGTTTACTAGGTCTTTCGTGAGGTTTTCATTTTTCTGACAATATTTCCATGCTATCCATAGTGGTTTCAATGACTGATTTCTCTGAAGTGGACAGCCTAGTCCTTCTTTCTAGTGTGTTTTTAGTCTGGAAGCACTACTTAAACCTGTTCTCCTTGAGATATCAGTGACATAGTTTTCGGCATCACAAGCCACCACAGTGTGACAAACTGACAGAGACTTGCTCTTAATCATAGAGTATCTGAGGCAAATGGAAGAAACCATGAGGTCAAAAAGTTGAACAGGGCAGCTCAAGGAAACAAAGCCAGATATTATAATAAAATGTGCAAAGGCTTAGAGTTAGAAAGCCAAAAAAGAAGAACAGGCTCACAAGATCTTAAATTGAGAGAACCAAAGAAAATGCCTTGATAATTTATAAAGATTCTATGGGCAATCTATTAACTGACACAGGAAACAGCAAAAGAGATGGACAAAATATACAGAGTCACTGTACCAAAAAGAACTGGTTGGTAGTGAGACCCCTTCCAGAGGTAGCACATGATCAAGGACCCAGTCCGAGGTGCACTGAAGGCATTAGCCATAAGCAAGTTTTCAGGAATGGATGTAATACCAATTGAAATGTTGGAACAAGCTGAGTAAGCACTGGATACACTCAGTCGTCTCTGCCAGGAAATTTGTAAGACAGCTGCTTGGCCAACCGACTGGAAGAGATCCATATTTGTGCCCGTTCCAAAGAAAGGTGGCCCAAAAGAATGCTCAAATTATAGAGCAATATCATTAATAACCCGTGCAAGTAAAACTTTGCTGAAGATCAAAACAGTTGCAGCAGTATATTGACAGTGAGCTGCCAGGGGTTCAGGCTGGATTCAGAAGAGGTTGTAGAACAAAGGACATCGGGCTGAGCCCCGGTGGTGTAATGGTTGTGCGCGGGACTGCGGCCCACTGGGATGGAGGTTCAAATCCAGCTCCACAGGAGCAAAGGCTGGGCCTCCTACTCCCACCACCTGGGCAGTGATGCCCTAAAAAAACAAAAAAAGAACAAAGGACATCATTGTTGATGTTAGATGGATCTTGATTAAAACAGATAATACCAGACAGGTGTTTACTTGTGCTTTATTGCTTATACAAAAGTATTCAACTGTGTGAATCATACCTAACTATGGAGACTCTTCAGAAGAAGGGAATTCTAGAACACTTCATTGTGCTCATGTGGAAATTATACAAGGATCAAGGGCAGTTGTCTGAATAGAACCAGGGAATACTACACGGTTTGAAATCAGGAAGGGTGTGCATCAGGGCTGTAACCTGTCAGCATAATTGTTCAATCTGCCTACTGAACAAATAGAGAAGCTGGGATAGAGGAAAAGAATGTGGCATGAGGATTGGAGGAAGACTTCCTAACAATCTACCAGATGCAGGTCGATACAATCTTGTTTGCTGAAAATGAAGAGGACACGAAGCACTTGCTGATGAAGATCAAGGATTGCAACTTTCAGTATGGATTACAACTCAGTGTAACAAAAAACAAAATCCTCACAAGTGGACCACTCGGTAACGTGATAAACGGTGCTCATTGAAATTCTCAAAGGAGTTCATCCTGCTTGGGTCCACAATCAATGCTCTTGAAAGCAGCAGTGATGAGATCAAATCACACAATGAATTTGGTAAGTTGCTTCATAAGACTTTTTTTTGGGGGGGGCGGGGCATCACTGCTCTCCGGTGGTGGGAGTAGGAGGCCCAGCCCCACTGCTGGAATTGAACCTCCATCCCAGTGGGCCGCAGTCTCACGCACAACCACTACGCCACTGAGCTCAGCCCTCATAAGACCTTTTTTTTTTTTTTTTATAAGACCTTTCTAAAGAGTTGAAAAGTCAGGATGTTACTTTGAGCATGCAGGTACACCTGACACAAATCAGAGTATTTTCAGTTGCTTCTTCCGCATATGAAAGTTAGACATGGAATAAAGAAGACTAAAGAATAATTGACCTCTCCCCTCAGAGGAATGCATTTCAGAGGACAGCACTGGGGCTACAGCTTTGGGAGAGGGGCGTCAGATTAGAGCACATGGGAGAAACACAAAGGAATGAAGAGGGAGGAGAGGACATCCTGGCCTACCAAGCCCCAAGGACGATGTTCCTCCTCTGAGCAGACAATGTACAGGGAAGACCACGGGGCCTGCCCCACCATGGGACATGACATCCCCCACTAAACCATGGCGCTGTGTAGGACAGCCCTGACACAGTGTGGGAATAGTGCACGGTCTGGCCCCATCACACTGGGCGAGGCACTGAGGGCATGCAGCAGAGCAGCAGGGGAAGCAGAGTGATGAAACCCCTGGGGAATACCAAAAGTAGACCTGGGAGACAGAGTGTGGCACTCCATCAGACTCAATTGGAAAACGCTTGTAAAGGCCAATAAACAGACCTTGAACTAAATTCATAGGTTTTTCCATTTTTGTCAGTGGTTTTCTTTTTGTTATTGCGATTTGTTCTTGCTTTCTGCTGCTGTTATTGTTTTGTTGGTTTTGACTTCCTTTATTGTTTTATTTGATTTTGCCTGGTTTTTGCACTTATTAATGTATCGGTATGTCTATCTAGATAAGATAGGCAGGATAAATAATTTGGAGATGAAAAGAGCCAGACTAATGGTTCGGGGTGGGGGTGGGGTCGATGTGAAGAAAGGGAAGTGGGAGAAAGATAGGGGTGGGGAGGAACCCAGGGTAAACGGAACAACAAGTGAACTAAAATGAATGGACAGAAGTGCGCAGAATGCCTAGTGGGGTTCTAGTCAAGAGAAATGTAGCAGTGAGTAATTACTAAACCTGAATGAAGGCTGAGCATGATGGTGAGGCAAGAGAGGTGTAAAATAAAGTGACCAGGGCTGAGCCCCGGTGGCGTAGTGGTTGTGCGCGGGACTGCGGCTCCTGGGATGGAGGTTCAATTCCAGCTCACAGGAACAAAGGCTGGGCCTCCTATTCCCACCACCAGAGGGCAGTGATGCCTAAAAAAAATTAAAAAAAAATAAAGTGACCAGATGTGCCACTTTTTAGCAATTTAACAACATCCCATGGCGTTTTAAAATTAAAGTAAATATATTACAATACTATTTTTGTGTTCTATGAAAATTTTTGTTGTTCCATATAGACCAAATTTTTAATTAAGAACCCTCCCCTGGTCAATGGTGTACTGCTTAAAATCTGGTCACTTTAGTGTAAAAGGAAATAGAGAAAAGAACCAGGAGGCAAAGGACATTAATAAAGGTCTAAACATAGGCATGTGCATATGTAAATACATATATAATGAGAGGGGAATAGAACTATGTACTCATATCTTTATGTTAAGAATTAAGGTTGCAGAGCTGAGCCCCGGTGGCATAGTGGTTGTGCGCGGGACTGCGGCCCACTGGGACGGAGGTTCAATTCCAGCAGTGGGGCTGGGCCTCCTACTCCCACCACCGGAGAGCAGTGATGCCCCCCCCCCCAAAAAAAAAAGAATTAAGGTTGCAGATGGACATTGGGCCTCAACTCAGGTACTTCCTTAAGAGAAGAACACTTTGCTCTAACAACCCAGCATTCTGTGATGCTCACCTTCCTGACATGATCACTGAAGACAAAAGGTGTAAAGACAAAAGGTGTACATAAGCAAATGTGATGAAGAAAGTTGATGGTGCCTGGCTATCAAAAGATATAGAGTCAGCTGTGCCTCAGTGGCGTAGTGGTTGTGTGCGGGACTGCGGCCCACAGGGTTGGCGGTTCAAATCTGGCAGCAGCTCTCCAGGAGCAAGGCTGGGCCTCCTACTCCCACCAGAGGGCAGTGATGCCAAAAAAAAGATATAGAGTCTGGGATCTTAAAGACTTGGATTTCTCCCACCACCAGAGAGCAGTGATGCCAAAAAAAAAATAAGACTTGGAGTTAAACAAACTGCCATCTAGCTCAGAAGCAACAAAGCCCACATGGAAGAAGCACACCAGCAGGTGTGACCATGAGGTGTCAATGGGATCAGGTATCAGGCATCTAGGACCCAGAATAAAATCATACTCCAGGTGAATGGGGGGTGGGGTGGGCGCATGGAGTGAAGACCCAATGCCCATCTGTAGACAATTGGACATCCCTTCACAAAGGGATCACAGGGAAGAGATGAGTCAATCAGGGTGTAATGTAGCACAAACGAAACACATAACTTTCCTCTAGTTCTTTCATGCTTCCTTCACTCTATTATCATGACCTCAATTCTACCTTACAAATTGGATTAGACCATAGCATGCACACTGCTACAGATAAAAGCCTGCAACTCAGGGGATCCAGGATAGATAAACCCCTCAGGGCCAACAAGGAGTGTGGAGTTATCAGGAAGATTAGGCGAGGTGGGGGAGAAAGGGAAAATCGATCACGAGGATCAACTAGTACCCCCTTTCAGGGGGATGGATAACTGAAAAGTGGGTGAGGGGTGATGGGGGATGATGTAATATATGAAAATAATAAAATAACATATCAAGGGTTCATAAAGGAGGGTTGGTGGGGGAGGGAGGGGGAAAATGGGGAGCTGATATCAGGATCCCAAGTGGGAAGAGAATGTTTTGAAAATGATGATGGCGGCATATTGCAACTTGTTCGACACATTGGAGAAATGTATGGTTTGTGATGAGATGTAAGAACTCCAGTAAAAGTAAGAAAGAAAAAAAGAGAGGAAGGCTCTTAACAAGATGGGTTGACACAGTATTTGCAACAATGTGTTCAAGCATAAGAACAATTGTGAAGATGACACAAGTCTATACAATGTTTCACTCAGTTGTACAAAGGGCCCCTGAGTCGGAAACTGACTTAAAGGCGCCCACAGCAACAGGTCTTTGTAATTTTCCTTTAAAAATTGTAACGATGGGGCTGAGCCCCGGTGGCATAGTGGTTGTGCGTGGGACTGCGGCCCACTGGGATGGAGGTTCAATTCCGGCTCCACAGGAGCAAAGGCTGGGCCTCCTACTCCCACCACCAGGGCAGTGATGCCTAAAAAACCAAAAAAAAAATTGTAACGATGTTTCCCCATTTTCTTTGAAGTTACCTTGTTATCTATTATATTCTTCACAAATTTAAGGCAATATATTTCCTTTTGAAAACTACTTGACTTCCTCTCCATTACAAAGTTTTGTATCTACATTCTTTCCTCTATTTGCTTCGTGATAATCTTGCTTGTGAAATAATATTTCTGGATCCTTTGTTTTCAGTCTCATAAGTATGATTTACATTGAACACTGCTTTAACTTTGACTTCTGGCTGGTGATATCTTGTATATTGATATCAGGCTGCTGTTGTTAGTGAGTCTCTCTGTTCAACAGTTTTCCTGTAGTATTTTTTCAGTACTTTTTGTAAGGTTTGTCCTGTTTTCACTAATTCCTTTAATTTCTCCTTATCTGGAAATGTCCATATTTCTCCGTTATATTTGAGGGATCGTTTTCCTTACTGTGAAATTCTTGGTTGTCAAAATTTTTTCTTTCAGAGTTTTATTTATGTTTTCCCATTACCTTCTTCCCTGCATAGTTTCTGCTGAAAAGTACAAGTTTATTCTCTTGGCTCTCCCTTTGTAGGTAATTTTCCTTTTTTTCTTGTGCTGCTCTCAGAATTCTTTCCCTATTTTTAATATTTGAAATTTTGATTATGATGCTATGGTGATTTTCTTTGAGGAGCTATCCTGTTTGTAGTTCAGCTTCTTGAATGGTTATTTTCTCCTCTTCCGTTATGCTCTAAAAAATTCTTCCAGGGGCTGAGCCCCGGTGGCGTAGTGGTTGTGCGCGGGACTGCGGCCCACTGGGACGGAGGTTCAATTCCAGCAGTGGGGCTGGGCCTCCTACTCCCACCACCGGAGAGCAGTGATGCCAAAACAAACAAACAAAACAAAACAAACAAACAAAAAAATTCTTCCAGTAGTTCTTGGACTATTTTATCTGTTTTTTCCATTTATTTGTTTCTTTCTTTCTTTCTTTCTGTTCTGGGATTCCTATCATGTGTATGTTATCTCTCTTGATAGCATCCCACATAATTCTTAGACTTTCTTTGGCCTTTTATGTTGCTGTGGTTCTTTTATCAATCATTCTCACAGTGTGGAAACTGTGTCATGGTTGGTATTGAGAGACTTCAATTCAGCTTTACATTGCTTCAATTCTACTGCTTTACTCCTTCAAGGTGTTGTCTATTTTTGATATCGTTTAAAACTATTTATTAAAAATCATTTTATTGGGGGCTCTTACAGCTCTTATAACATTCAATACATCATTTGCATCAAGCATATTTGTACAAATGTTGTCATTATTAATTTCCAAATATAAAGCTCTTTCTTGTTTTTTTTTTTTTTTTGGAGGGGGGCATCACTGCCCTCTGGTGGTCATGGGAGCTACCCAGCGCTGCTCCTATAAAGTTCTTTCTTATACACATAAGAGTGTTTATGAATTTGTTTCTCTAGTCTACCCAAACTAACACATGCTTGTAGTGGTTTCCTGGCTTTTCCTGATGCGTTTGTTTGTTTCCTGCAGCTTTCTAGATTTTTTTCTCCATCTTTTAGATTTCTGGATTGGATTACGTTGGTTCTTTGCTTTATGGTGCAGAATGAATTCACACAGCAGAGGCACTTGTGTAATCCAAGTGAGTTTTTATGAAGGAAAGGGGAAGTTTCAGGTATTACAGTCTCAAAGAGGTACACGCTATTTCTGGAAAGTGTGCCAGGCTGCATGGAAGCTACGCAGAGGTTCGCAACTGAGTGCAGAAAAGCTGTGTGGAAAGAACATTGGAACAGGAGCATGAAACCCACGTGTGTGGAACTGGGGAATCGCGGGCAACTAAAAGGAGTTACCCCAGAGGGCCTGCAGATGCTTACTTGCCGTGCATGTGGGAGAGAGCCAGTCCTGCAGCATGCACCTGAGCAAGAATAAAGAAAGGTCGGCTGCGGGTCAGGAGGGTGTGCCGAACTGCATGCCTCGCTTTTACTCTTTCCTGTCCCCACAGGCTGGGGGAGCCATGGTTGAGGGCATGGGCTGACCTTTCTGGCTTAGGCCCTCCTATGTGGTGACAGGAAGCTGAGCCTAGTCTGTGGGCCTCCTAACTGGGCCTGAAGGGCTAGTATGCCTGATTTCTTTATAGCTCCTGTATTGTGTCATGAACAGTTACTTTTCATTTAGCATAGGAAGTAGGGAAGATAACCCCCTTTGTCCCCAATCTAGCTACTGAGTACATCTATTGAAAGTATGACAGAAATTTTTTTTTTTTTCAGAATTCCTTCTTCGGTAGTTTCAATGATCTTTCCTCTTTAGGAAGGCCTACAGTCTGTGGTCAATTATGTGTGCTGTTCTATCTTGTTTCTTTGTGTGAATGGAGATTGTCATCTTTGAGACATTGTGGTGTTTTTGTGTTTTTTCCTATCGCTTATGAACTAGTGGCCCTGTTCACTAATTGTAGCTGCTGGAGGTGCAAATGTGTCTGAGTCACGTGAGGACAGTTGGCTATATTAGATGGAACAAAAACACGTGGAAGAACCAAACTGAAGCAAAGCAAAGCAGAAGAAGAACACACACACAAAACTAAACCAAGAACCAAATGGACAGAAATCACACATACTAATATGACCAGATTTTAAGCGGGACACCATTGACCGGAGGTGGGGGTGGTTCTTGATTAAAAATTTGATCAATATGGTGCAACGAAAATTTTCATAGAACGCAAAAATAGTATTGTGATATATTCATTTTAATTTTAAAACGCCATGGGATGTTGTTAAACTGTTAAAAATCGGGATGTCTGGTCACCTTACAAGTCACAACCAGCAGCTGTTCTCTATTTCTTTTTTTTGGGGGGGGGGGCATCACTGCTCTCCAGTGGTGGGAATAGGAGGCCCAGCCCCACTGCTGGAATTGAATCTCCGTCCCAGTGGGCCGCAGTCCCGCGCACAACCACTACGCCACCGGGGCTCAGCCCATGTTCTCTATTTCTTAGCTACTAGTCTGTGCTTAGAAAGAATCCCTTCCAGAGCGTGCACAGTAGGCTAGTCACGGGTTTGTAAGCGTAAGGGGCGGCAAATTTTCTGGTCAACAAAGGACAGTGGGGAGTTGGCAATTATTGCCCTCACTGATGTGTCTTGTGCCTCTCCATGAGTGGTTTATCAAAACATCAAAAGAAAACAACTAGAAAGAAAAAAACCCGAAGCTCAAAGTCTGAATTGGCCTTTGCTTTTTATTTTCCCTCCTCCCCCACCCCCATTGCTTTTTTCTTAAAATTCTCATCCTCCAACTGATTTCTGTGGACATCAGTGGGTATAGGTTGGTTCCATCCCTATTGAGGGCTGTGCTGGTAATTTATCAAAGCAAAATAAAAATAAGAAGGAAAACAAAAGCAAAACAAAAAGTCTGAGAGAGTCATTTCAGCTGCTTTAGCCCCAGGGCACTCAAAGGGATCTGCGCTAGTTCCATTAGCGCTAGTTCCCAGGGTTGAGTGGGTGATTCCATCCCAGCATCTGGCACCTCCACACACGAGAATGTGTGGCCCAGTGGCCCCTCTAGGTACTAGGGAGCTGTGGGGGAAACTCAAGATGACTCGATTTCCCATTGTGCAGAGTTACTGCCTAGTCTGCCTTCCCTTCAGCCCATACACCAAGCCCCCCGGCTGTGCAGGGAGAGGCACAATCATGGGCTGTGTGCACTAGTTGGGCGTGCCCTTCATTTCATTCCTCCAGTCACTGTTCACTGGGGAGTGTGGGAAGCCAGGGCGCTCCATTTTCAGGTGCTGGAGATTGTTCTGTGCTTTAGGAGGAGCCAATTGGCTTGTGGTTAACCAGCCCGAGTCCATCCTCACTGCTCCATTTTCCGGTCGTCAGATTGTGAAGCCTGCCCTGCAGGAACAGTTCAGGTTGTCGCCGAACTCTCTGTTCCTCTCTAGGTCTGTGTGTTTACTTCGCTCCCACTTTTCCCATCAGTGTGCTCGGCTCACTCAGTCACCCTTTGCACAGAGATCCATGGCTGCGATCTCCTCCACGTGTTCTTTCTGATACCCTACCGGTAGAGGGCGTCCTCAGTGAGTCTGTCAAGGTCACCATCTTTACCGGAAACCCCACACGTTTTGGTCTCTGGAACTGCAAAGAGATACAATTCTGCTGTTGTAAGCCCCTCACTTTGTGGTCATTTATTAAGTTAGCTCTAGGAATTAATATACCCTTGAATATTAGGGTTAAAAGAGTTTAGAAGTCATTAATGCAAACTTTCATTTTGATAAGCGTATCTCAAAGGGGTAAATTATTTGTTTCAATAATAGCTTTGAGGCTGAGCCCCGGTGGCGTAGTAGTTGTGTGCGGGACTACCGCCCACTGGTATGGAGGTTCGATTCCAGCTCCAAGGAGCAAAGGCTGGGCCTCCTACTCCCACCACCTGAGGGCAGGGATGCCAAAAAAAAAAAAAGAACAATAATAGCTATGAAAAGAAAACTATAGGGCTGAGCCCCGGTGGCGTAGTGGTTGTGCGCGGGACTGCGCCCCACTGGGACGGAGGTTCAATTCCAGCAGTGGGGCTGGACCTCCTACTCCCACCACGGGAGAGCAGTGATGCCCAAAAAAAAAAAAAAACTATACAGGCAGTACCCAAGTTACAAATGTCCATTTATGTACAATCCATAATTATGAACCAACCCAGTGAAGCCTATTTGGTTCCTGATTTTAAAATGGGAGCTACTGGGCTGAGCCCCGGTGGTGTAAGTGGTTGAGTGCGGGACTGTGGCCCGCGGGCTTGGCGGTTCAAATCCAGTGGCGGCTCTCAGGAGCAGCACCAGGTAGCGCCCAAGACCACCAGAGGCAGTGATGCCCCCCCCAAAAAAAGGAAAAAAATGTGCTGAAGAAACTTGGCTTGCACATGAATATGTCAGAAAACTA
>PVJH01014240.1:40601-57741 GCA_004026705.1 Nesogale talazaci
CTTCTTTTAATTTTAATCCCTCCCTCCTCAGCACAATCCTGGTAAATTCAGTCACTTCATAAAGAAGTACTTTGCAGTATCTCCATATCTATGCTATAAAATTTATTGTACTGTATTATATTGTTTGTTTATGTCATCTTCAAGCACAGTGCCTGGCACATAGTAAGGGCTCAAAACTATGTGCTTGAATAAGCACTACTGCATGTGGTGTTTCCAATCAGCTCTTCTGTGTTTGCGGGACGATATATCTGGTAAGAGGATGAAGAATTAATTAGATAGCTGAGGGCTTTAAGAAAATTGAGATTAGGTTGTGGGTTTTAGTAATAATCATGATTAGAGACAATTTAGGAGCCCTGGTGGCATACTGGTGAAACACTGGTTTGCTAACCCCAAGGTCAGCAGTTCAAAACTATCAGCTGCTCCTCAGGAGAAAGACAAAGCTTTCTACTCCTACAAAGAGTCACAGTACTGTCAACTCATTGGGACAGTTCTAGCCTGTCTTATAGGGTCCCTTTGGCAGTGCATTAGTTGGTTGGCTGGTAAAAGCAATGTAGCATAGTGGTTAAACTAGGGAAAGGAGAAACATCGGAGGGAAACACCTTAAATGTAAAGCTCATGGATCCTCATGGTGAGAGAGACACCTTGAAAATGACTCTGAGGTTTTAAATCTTGGTAACTGAGATGGTGAAGATACCACTAACTAAGGTAGGGGGGACCCAGAAAAGAAGCAGATTTGGTGGAATATAAGTTTGAAGCTAATATAGATATTCCTCTATTTCCAGAGTTACCGTGTAAATCAGACCACTTCATCAATCTGAACAAGCAGCGGCTAAGATGGATATTCTGGTTCTGATTAGGAAAGGAAGCACTATTCAAGGGGAAGTAAAAAGATATCACTACAACATCACAGAAGCTTCTATCAAACAAAAATATAAAATGTGAAGCTATTGTTTTTCTACATATCCTCTACCTAAATCTATACATTTGTGAACATCATGTTTCCATCTCACAAAATTATGCCCTCCTCCTCCCCCCCTCAAAAAAAAGAATCCTGACTGAGCCCTGCTGGTGCAGTGGTTGTTTGAGTCTACAGGGTTGAGGCCCACAGGGTTGATGGTTCAAATGCAGGAGCATCTCTCCAGGAGCAAGGTTGGGCTTCCTACTCCCACCAGGGCAGTTGATGCGGGGGAAAAAAAAGAATTCTGCTTTGTTCAATTTCACCATGTGAAAATGAATGTTGGCATTACTGTGGGACTCAAATCATGTTCCTTTTTCGTGCTCTCTGAGTGTTAGGAATAAAACTAAATCTGATGGGGCAAGTTCAGGGTTGTAGGGTGAATGGAGCAAGGTTTCCCAACAAAATTACCAACAAAGAAGAGCACCTGACATCTTTGAAGACTGAGCAGGTGTATTGTTGCAATGGAAACATAGTTCTTGGGTGAGACTTTCTTGTTTTTGTTTTTTTTTTTTATCTCAGCAATGTAATTTTCTCAAAACTTCTCATCATAAGCCTGATGATCATCTGTATCCTTTGGGGAAAAAATGTATCGAGATGACACAGTTGGAGGCCTAAAAACAATGACCAGAATCTCCTGAGCTGACCCCTCTGCTGAGAATTTAACTGGCTACACTGGTCACTGTTTTGATCGAACCTTGTTTGAAGGCACCCTAAAGATATTAAGACAAGTGTGCTGAGAGACCTTTTCTTGCATTCATTCTCTGATCACAGAGGCATGTTAAGGACATTTTGTCTGTAATAAACCTTGCATACATGAACTGGACTCCTAGTCACAATATTTTTTTACTTACCCTGATATGTGCACACAAAAGCCAAGACTATGTATTCTCCAACTTCCCAAGACATTGGAGCATTGACAAAATTGTATGGTTGACTGACTCAAGAGAGGAGCATAGCAGAAGGTGGAGGGAGGTTCAGACCCTCTATTATGTAAATAATGATTTAAAGGAGGTATTTTAGAGGAACGGCGTTTAGAGGAATGATAGCTGAAGTGAACAGTCCTTCCCAGGATCTAGATGGTCTGAGGAATCTTGAGTCTGTGGCAATATAGAACCTAAACTCCCTTGGGACGTGAACTTTGTGACCGTACACATTGCCACACCCGCTGTAAACCCCTAGTCTCTAGGGTTCTTTCCACCGGAAGCTATGACAGAAGGAAATGCGTGGGTGGGGAGGAGTAATGGGTGAGGGACTCAGGTTCCTGATACAGACTACACTCGGGGAATAAAGAGCCATCGCCATGTTGAAGCCATCATTGCTACTCAGATGCTTCTTATTCCTGCAGCTGCCTCTTTTGGGGGTGGCGCTGGACCTGAGGACCCTCAAGGGGAATGAAGACATCACAGCGGGTGGGGAACCTGGACTTGGAGGGGGGTGGGGATAATGAGAAAAGCTGTACAGAAACCTGACTCCTGTCGCCAGATAATGTGGGCAGAACTTAGCAGAACGGGGAGGGCAGGGGGATGGGTTCCTTGCCACATGCTACTCCTTCCTCTAACCATGGTTTCTTCTCTTTTCCTCCCCTACTTCATTGTCCCCCAAACCTAGATTTCTTTCTGACCTCCATGTCCCCTGGTTCCATCCATGTTCCAGTCCTTTCCCTCCCAGAGGTTCAGTGTTTTGTGTTCAATGTCGAGTACATGAACTGCACTTGGAACAGCAGCTCCGAGCCCCAGCCTACCAACTTGACTCTGCACTATTGGTAAGAGAAGAAAAGAAGGGGTATTACCTGGGAGAAAGAGGAGGCGGGTTTGATAAAAACAACTACATGGGGGCCACGAAAGAGAATAGCCAGAATTTCCGCTTCCTCCTATTTTCTCATGGTGTAAAGCCCTAAAGCGGTTAAGAGAGAATGAAGCTGGGTTGTGGACATCGGGAGTACCCAAATCTACCTCACCCTTCCTCTTTCTCTCAATTCTTCTCTAGGTATAAGAACTCTGATTATGATGAGGTTCAGGAATGTGGCCACTATTTATTCTCTGAAGGGATCACTTCTGGCTGTTGGTTTGAAAAAAAGGAGATAATTCTCTACCAGACATTTGTCATCCGGCTCCAGGACCCAAGGGATTCCAAGAGGAAGGCTGAGAGGACACTGAAGCTTCAGGATCTGGGTATTTGGAAAGAAGGGGCCAAGAGCTTAGAGATATTGTCAGGCACTGAGGTAGCTGGAGGGAGTCCCAGTGGTCTAGCATTGGGCAGCACCCCTTGGGAGAAAGATGAGGCTGTCCCTATAAAGATTTATAATCTTGGTAGCTCAAAAGAACAGTTCTAAAGAGTCAGTATGAGTCGCAATTGACTCAATGGTGGTAGATTTGGTTGGTTGGTTTTTTGAGGGGTGGGCGGTAGTATATCGAGTGGAACTCTTTTACCATAAGGCTGTTTGGGAGGCGGTGGGAGAATGGGAGAGGGAAGGAAGCAGGGCTGAGATATGGATGGCAGTGCTTGCTTTGGCTGCACACATACTAAAATTGGACATATGGTTGAGAGGAGGGATAAGGGGTACTCTCTCTAGGAGTCTGGCTTGTCCAGGCAGGAGAATGACCATACATGCACGCCTTATCTCCAGTAATCCCCTGGGCTCCAGAAAATCTTACACTTCACAACCTGAGAGAATCCCAACTAGAGCTGAGCTGGGACAACAGATACCTGGACCATTGTTTGGAACATATGGTGCAGTACCGGAGTGACCGGGACCGCAGCTGGACTGTGAGTGACTAGGGAAATGAATGTAGCAGCTTGGGCCAAGCAAGTGGGGATAATGTGTTTAACCAGTTAGATAGGACAACTTAATTTGAAGCTTCTATTCCTTTGCCTTCAAGCCCACCCTTATCATCCCCGAATTCCTTTTATGGTCCTTATTAATGATTTCTGTTAGGCTTTTCCTACCCATCGTCTCCCAATTACCAAATAGATGAATAACCAAAAGAAAGCGTTTAAAGGGATCGGGGGCGGGGGGCATTAGATACAAGTCAGGGAAGAGAGCAGTCTGACTTGAGTAGCCAAGATAGAAGGGAGGAACTCGGAAGAACCAGAAGACATTGGGTCAGCAATATTTTTAAATTCTCCCTTCTTTTTTAGACATTCATTTTTCTCTGACCCCCTTTCTCCCTCAGGAACAATCGGTGGAGCACAGACATAGCTTCTCTTTGCCAAGTGTGGACAGGCAGAAATTCTACACATTCCGAGTTCAGAGCCGTTATAACCCTCTCTGTGGCAGTGCTCAACATTGGAGTGAATGGAGCCACCCAATCCACTGGGGGAGCAATACTTCAAAGGGTAAAACAGACCTAACCCATGAGCCCAAACCACAAGGCCAACACTCGCTAACTTTCTACCACCACTGTCTTTTGCTCTACCTCCCTGCCCTTAACCTTCCCCAAACTTGGTGCCCCATCTTATTTTCCTATTCAATTCCATCACACAGGAAGCAGGGTCTTACAGCATATCAATGGGTCATTGTACTATTAGGGTAAAGGAATTTGTAGAGTTGGGAAGGAGGCAGAAGAATGAATACTCAGGGCTGAGCCCCGGTGGCGTAGTGGTTGTGCGCGGGACTGCGACCCACTGGGACGGAGGTTCAATTCCAGCAGTGGGGCTGGGCCTCCTACTCCCACCACCGGAGAGCAGTGATGTCCCCCCCCCCAAAAAAAAAAGAATGAATACTCATGGGGGATATAGGATGTAAAGGATGTCCCTGTATATTCCCAGAGAGGCTGCATAGTAAAGATGCCTTTGGAACCAAACCAATGGAAGTTTGAAACCTTGCTCTGCCACTTTGACCTTGGGCTTATTACTAACCTTTTCAGTTCTGTTTTTCCTCTTTCAAATTGGGAATACGTGTTGGTATAAGCATTGAGAATACAGAAATGTTTAGCACAGTGCCAGCACCAAGCTGGTTCTCCACATTTGGGGATATAGTAGAGGCACCACTGATATTGGATTTTTTTTCCCCTTTCATCTCTCCCCCACACTCCACTCTCTTTTCTATAGATACATCTTCAATGTTTGCATTGCAAGCTGTGCTTATTCCCCTGGGCTCCATGGGCTTCATCATTAGCTTCATCTTTGTGTATTGCTGGTTGGACAGGTAAGATTGGGGCAAGCCCAGGAAAATGGGATGAGAGCGGTTGGGAATAGGAGAGAAAGGGCTCTGGGCATAGGAGGGGATCAGCCACCAGGCCACGGTAATGGGAGGGAACTATGTGCACGGAGAACATGGAATCACTTCCTTCTATCCTAGGGACCTAGCAGAAGGGTAATAAGAGAATATCAATAGTGTGCTCTTGATTTTTCTTTTTCCTGACTTAGGGTATTGCCCCGAATTCCCACCCTTAAGAACCTTGAGGACCTGGTTACTGAATACCACGGGAACTTTTCGGTGAGAATTTTACCATAAGCAGATTGCCGTCTGTCAATTGCCGAAGGCCTGCTGGCAAGACAGACATTTGAGGGGAGGAAGAGGGAGGGTGGAGGGTGCTGCGGCAGGGGGTGGGGAGGGTGAATTAACTGTCAGGATGTGGCCAACCAAATGGGCAATGGGCTAGACAAAGACACACAGAAGAACTGATTGTAGATTGGGTGAGGCAGATGGAAACAGTGGCATTAGAGGCCCAGAGGTGGGTGTCCTTCAGCAATCACAGCAGTGGCAGATGTTGTGAGATCCCTCATGGCACAGAGCCTGTGTTTGTACTTTTTGCTCCTAATTGATCTCTGATTTGGAAATATCTATCTTTAGGCCTGGAGTGGTGTGTCTAAGGGACTGGCTGAGAGTCTGCAGCCAGACTACAGTGAAAGACTCTGCCACGTCAGTGAAATTCCACCAAAGGAGGAGCCATAGAGGAAAAGTCTGGAGGCTTCCCCAACAGCCAGCATTGCTCCCGTTGCTCGCTCTACTCCTGAGCCATGCTACACCTCGAAACCTGAGTCCTGATAACCTGTCAGAAGCCTAGGGGCACTGTACTAACTTATCATCCAGTTAGTTTGGGGTCATTGTTCATCTCATCCCTTTGGGGCTGATTTTGAATGTTATACCTTATACAACCGCCCCTTCATTTAATTACCCTTGAGAATTGTCCCTCTGCCTTGTACTTGTTTCCTATCTTCCCCAGAAGCTCCACCATTTGCTCTGGACTGCCTCTCCCGGTTTTCCCCATTTACGCTTCAATTGCTTCTGAACCAAAGAGAAATAAAGTTCCTGCGGATAAGGACAAGGAGTTTTGTCGTGTTCACAAAAAATAAAATAAAAATGAAAAAGCGATGCAAAAGAATGTCTGTCATAGGGATAGGATCAGAGGAAACATGGGGTACAATAAGGGTGGGCGGCATGGTCCTGAGGGTAGGAAAAAATTGTCATTGGAGGCTCATGTTGCGGAAGGGGTTTCGGAACTACCAATTAACTAGAAACTTGTAGTCACTCCAGGATTCAATTTAGATTTAGATTTACCATATTGCCTCCATCTCCCCACAATCTTTTGTAAATCAACCCAAGTTCTTCCCTTCTTATCCTTTCTCCACCCCTTGCCACACGTACCACTTCTGACCTCATAATCCTCATTTGCAACCTCAGACCCCACCCCTAAGGCAGCTGATGATCTATAACTGCCATTAGCTTTCTTCTACATGCCCAGTAGGGGTCTCCTCAGCAGATGGGAGTCATCTAGGCCTCTATCCTCCATCCCCATGGGCCCACTTCACCCCCCCAAGACCTCCAGAACACCCTACTTCAACATGAGGGAGGCCTGGAGATTGAGACAATTTTGAAACATGTTCGTCCTCATCAAACATGGAGGCAAGGAGCACCATACAGCTGGAGTTTGTATAAGAGGGTGGTGAGATTAAAGGGATTATACAGGGATTAAGTATTACAGAAGGAGGTCCACATGCTTCATTCCATCTCTTTTCAGATAATCAGCAGTTTCTGGTCAATACCAATTGCTCAGTCCTCCTGTTATTGCATTACATCCGTGGTAAAATGGGGTTATCTAAAGCAGGTGAGGGATTTGGGGAAACAACCAATAGCTAAAAGTCAGGAGTAGTAGTAAAGTCATCCCCAGAGCCCCCCCCCACCCGACCTTCCTTCTTCCTGAAAAGAAAGGTGTTCCTCATATCCCCACCATTTTCTCCAGCCCATTCTATATGGGATCACTGGTCCCTTTTATTCTTTCTTTCCTTAGCTGCTCCAATTACCCTGTGACTTCCCCCCTCCCAGAAACCATCGATTTGTGTGATGAAATGGGGACAATGAAGTTACTTTTCCTGACAAAAAACCCTGGAGAATATGCCAGCAAATTCCTTACAGCTCGATACTCCTACTACATTTGTAGGGTGGATCGTGGAGCACCAGGTAGATTCTGGGGAGCATTTACTAGATATAGAGCAAAGATGAAAAGCTTTTTTTAATTTATTTTATTTTTTTTAAGGCATCACTGCCCTGGTGGTGGGTAGGAGGCCCAGCCTTTGCTCCTGGGAGCTGGAATCGAACCTCCATCCCAGTGGGCCGCAGTCCCGCGCACAACCACTACGCCACCGGGGCTCAGCCCAGATGAAAAGCTTTTAAATAGGTTTTTTAATGTTTTTTTTTTTTTGGTTTTGGTTTTTGGGGCATCACTGCCCTCTGGTGGTGGGAGTAGGAGGCCCAGCCTTTGCTCCTATGGAGCTGCTGCTGGAATTGAACCTCCATCCCAATGGGCCGCAGTCCTGCGCACAACCACTACGCCACTGGGGCTCAGCCCCAGATTAAAAGCTTTTAATCATGAATATTACCCTTAAAATTGAGCATCCTCAACCAAATCCAAATTGACCACCTCTGGTGCTGCTGGGGGTTAGGCATTGGGATGCAAACTGCAGGGTTGTGGGTTCAAATCTTCCGACTGCTCTGTGGGAGAAAGATGAGGCTGTCTGGTCCCACAGAGATTTTCAATCTTGGGAATCCTATATGGGGTTGCTTTGAGTTGGAACTGACTGAATACCCGTAGGTTTGGGTTTCCTTGGCTTAAGAAAGGGTACTGTCGTTATGGTAATAGGTTAGGGTTACACACACCATGCCACCTCATCTTACTCTAGCGATGTCCTTAATGGGGGAAAAATAAGGTAGACCGACTCAACGTAATATTTAATGTCAAGGTCCTGAAATCTTGGGTCTTGGCTAAGTAGAAACAGGGACTGGGGGTAGTATATTGTTGTGTTCACAGGAACCCGACTTGAGAATGCCTACAAAAATTTTGTGCCTCTTCTGAAGAATCCAGATGCTGAGCTGCTTGGTAAGGAGTTTGATTAAGGAGGGAGAACATGGGAGCACCTAGGGGAGATGTGTGATGGAGACTGTGGGGTAGGGCTAGTGAAACACTAGGTTGGACCACAGCAAAAGGAGACCAGGGCCACTTTAGAAGCTCAAACCAGGTGGAGTGTGCAGATGTTACTCACTTCTCAAACCCCACCCCAATTTCTTAGCCAATTTTAGAATAACTTTGTATCATCACCCCATCATCCACCCCCCCCTTCTTTAGTATCTACTTTTTAGTATCTACTTTAGTATCTACTTTTTAGTGAAAACACTAAAGTAGGGGAGGGAGGGGGAAAAAGGAGCTGTTGCCAAGGGGGGCTCAAGTAGAAAGAAAACGTTTTGGAAATGATGGCAACTTATGTGTACTAATGTGCTTGATATAAGTGTGGTGAGAATTGTTATAAAAGCTGTAAGAGCCCCAGTATTATGATTTATTAAAATAAAAAATCAACTTATTGATGATTAAAAAAACAACAGTAGGAACCTTCAGATGGCTCTTCAACCTATCCATAGGAGAGGTTATTCCAATGAATAGTTTGAATAATGGGGAGGAATGGGATAGGTAAGATCTTAGTCCTCAGAGATTTGGGTGCCTTTTCCTGTTCCCTAGAGATACTGCGCGTACAATGTGACCTTCTAGAGAGGAATCGGATGAAGATGATTAGAATCCAAGAAGCCAAGAAGGTCACTCCAATAGAATCCACTTCAAATCTTACAGTAAGACTACTCAAACTTTTGTCCCAGCATCCCTGTCCTCGCAAGCCAATCAAAAGTTCCTCTGCTTGCCCACCCCTGCTCCCCAAGATTAATTTTCTTTCTGAATTCAATATTCATAGCCATGACCTGCCCAAAACCTTTTATCCTTTTATTTGTTAGGAATATCTCCTGCAGGGGCTTCCAGGCTTACCGAGCCTTTCTCTTTCCAGTCTAAGGCAGGGCGATCAGAAGAGGAGACTACGACCACACGTAGGAGTCCACTCTTTAAGACCAGAGCAGATTTCCTCAGGAAGGATAAACATCATTGACTAAATAAACAGATCAAGTGAGAGCAGTAACATTTGGTATAAAATTATTGAGATTTAATGAGTTTTCTTTTTCTAGAAAGATTCCTTTCCCCCAAGAACTGCACCAAGGCTTAAGTAGCCCCCCTCTCCCCCTCCACCCCGTGGAATCTCAGAGGGTGGGCAGAGGCCCCAGTGAGTTCCTTGATGGGGGTGAGGGAAGACTATGAAGTTTAGTACAATGAGCCTCTAAGGGCTTGGAATAGTGAGTAGAGCCCTCTCAAACTACACTACGGCCCCTTGCAAGGTTTATCTCACAGCTCATCAACTCCTGCTGGGCTTAGGTGTCTGACAGGCTTCTTCCCTTCCCACACCACACTCCACCACCTCCCCCATCTAAAATTCCTCCACTTGTCACCTCCCTGCCTCTGGGCAGTTTCTCCACCCCCCATCCCCACCCCACTTCCAAGGACCTTTCACTTTTCTCTCCTCCTTCCCCTTATCCTAGGGAGCAGCAAGGCAGCAGGAACCAGACTGGTTATAAGCATTTATTGAATGTATTCGTTTATTGATTTAACACACTTCCCCACTCCAATCTAGCATTTGATACAATCTGGGTAGACCAGGCTCTGACACAGGAAATGACGAAAACCCACAGCAGGGCCAAGGGAGGGGAAAATGCAAAGAGAACGGGAGGGGGAGGGCTGCTTTGGTGGCTGGGGTGAAGAGGGAGTCCCAGATGGCTTCCCTGGCAGGTGCTAGTAAACCTGATCCACATTCCTTTCCATCCCAGCTCCTTTCCCAGACCTTCAGCCAACCTCCCAGCTCCCCATTCCCTGTTTCGCCCCTCACTGCCATTGTGCACGCTTCTACATAACCCCTGTAGTCAAGGAAAGGGACAAAGAGCAGGGACAGCTGTCAGAGACCTGGAACAGAGAGGTCTCTGTACTTTGTTACCCTAAGTCCTTTCCTCATTCCCCGCTCCCACTCCACCCCCTTCTCAGGCTCTTCACCAATTCCAGGTTTTCAGTGTCTTCTCCCACAGTAGCACAAACCCTTACTGGGTCATAAAGAACAGATCAGCACCACTTACAGAATGAGGACATTTGGCTTAGCCTTTTTCTTCGGGAAACTCCACCCTATTTGTGCACAGATCTTTTCCTAGACCTGGCCCAATGGAAAGTTCTTTATGATTGCTCCCTACCTCTTCTCTTCTGTCTCTCTTTTCTGTTGGCCTGCAGTTCCCTCCCCTGTTTCTTCCGTGTGTCCCTAGAATCATTTGTAGTGTTTGCATTGTATCATTATAACAAAGCCTTCAGAAAGAAAAGCACCTTGCCACTGTTAAAAATTTCTATATTTGTGATTATATTCCTTTAAAAGTTTATAAAAAGTCTTTCCATTATCTGCAGCCTTCCAGGAGGAGATTTAGCCTGGTTAACTACTCCAGGGTGTAGGTCTTGGCCCTTCTCTATCTCCTCTAACTCCCCACCACGCGTCACAGGCCTAGGGGGGCACTGCATACAAATTCCAGCCTCCACCTCTTCTGGCCCAGAACAGGCAAGACTTCTTATGAAAAAAACCCTGCTCTCAAAGGCAGGAGTAAGGCCACTGGTGACTTCACATTTCCAACAGCATTGCCCACAGCCTAGGGGAGGGAATAGGGGGAGATAAGGATGGGCCCCAGAGGGGGCCTTACCCCTTAATTGGCACAGTGAGAATAAGCCCTCTTCCTCTTCACCCCTCCGCTCTCTCCCCTAGTCCTCAAATAGGGTGGTTTTATCTTGATAATTTCTTCAAACCTGTATGTGACTAGACCCCACCTTAGTTCTAAAGCAGGGCACCAAATGTCAAGGAGGGGTCAAGGGTAAAGAGTGAATATAGGCAGTCTGGCTCCACTTCGGAAGCAGTGGAGAAAGCTTCTTCCTCGTCATGGCTCAGGGATCTGTGGGAAGAAGAAAGAGTGAAAAGGTAAGAAGTTCACCTGGGGCAACTCTCCACCACCCTGGACACAGCGACCTCTCCCTAGCCCACCCTACCCTACCCCACTCCACCTCTTCTGTGCTAGCTTGTAGGGGTAGACACTGATGAGGGACTTAGCGATCCTATCCGGCAACTATGCCACTCGGATATGACCCCTTCCCTCTAATTACTCAGGAGTTTCAGCTACCCATTGTTTTACATTTCCCCTGTGCTCCGACTATGGAACTAGTTGGGCACCTATGAGTGGACAGAAGGTTGTGATTGGCTAGCATGATTAGGGAGCACTGTACCTGGCTCAAAGTTGAAGTCCAGTCCCTCACCCCCATCCATGAGGTCACTGATGATGTTATCCATGTCACACTCCAGGTTCTCCATGTACATATCAAAATCTAGATCCCGAGGCATTCTGTCTTGGCTTGCGGCTTCAGTCGGGGGTGTGAGCACAGAAGTACTGAGGGTCTGGGAGATGGGAACACCCGCCATGACAAGAGAGGGCCCTAAAGTAGAAAGGGAGGGAACCAGGCTGCTGGGGCCTGGAACCTCTAGGGCCTTGGCACCTAGTCCTGTGGCTGCCTTACTGGAGGAAGGTATCCCTCTCAGCAATTGAAGTGTTGGAGCCTGGGACAAGATGGGATCTACCTGGGTCATGAGGACATCAGCAGGTGGGGGGGGCGTATCAGAGGTGAGCAAAGCCTCCAGCGACTGGGAGCTCGAGAAGCACCCTTCTGTTGACAGGGGCCCCTCTGCTGGACTGAAGAGGGAGGTGTAGGCATGTAGAGGGCCAGTAAAGCCAGGATGCTGCAAAGAGAAGCCAGAGAGACTATTCCGAGACACGAGGGAATGGGAAGAGGAAAGACTGAGCCCATCTAAGAGCTCGAGATCTTCGTTTAGGTTGGGAGGGACACCCGCGGCATAGCTGCTGACGGAGGCTGGTATTTCCTCTTCTGTCAGCACCTCAGGCTCTGGCCTCATGGGGGACAGCCGGGTGCTGACAGTGCTCGCATTGGAATTGCTTCGTGGACGGAAGGAGGTCCACACATCTACTTCTTCACGGTTTCTAGAACCAGGGCTGCCTGACCACGTGGCAAAATGGCCAAGAGGGCTTGTCGGAGTGGTGCCCTCGCGTGGAGCTGCCAGCACGGTTGGCTTCTTCTTGGAGGCTTTGCTTCGGCCCCTGAGCAGCTTGTTGCTGCTATCCACAGAGGCTGCCCGGCGGCGAGGAGCCTTGCCGCTTTTGCCTCCCTCAGGGTTCAGCATCCACCAAGAGCTCTTGCCAGTGGCCTCGTTGTGAACCTTGATGAACTTGCTGTGCAGGGACAGGTTGTGGCGGATGGAGTTCTGGAGGGGGAAGAGGCAACGGGAAAGGGGTATGAGGTGTGTGTGCGGGAGCTCAGGGGTCAGTAAGCCAGTCTAAAAGGATGCTGGTACACAGGGAGGCAAAGAAAACAAAATCTCAGGGGAAAAGAAATGGGCAGAGGCAAGTGGGGTGGGGCCCAAGGTGAGGGAGGTAACATACAGTTCTTACCCCTAAGACAGCGGTTCTTAACCTGGGAGTCATGACCCCCTTTGGGGGGGGGTCAAATGACCCTTTCACAGGGGTCACCAGATTCATAACAGTAGAAAAATTACAGTTATTAAGTAGCAATGAAAATAATTTTATGGTTGGAGGGTCACCAAAACACGAGGAACTAAAGGGTCGAAGCATTAGAAAGGCTGAGAACCACTGTCCTGTGATAAGTTCCTCCTGTGGGGGGGGGGTGTCTAGGTGGGAACCTGAGTAGCCCTCCTGCTGCAGAGGGGACTGTGCCCGTCCAGGAAAAGCTCCAGCACGCTACACCTCCCAAGTCGCTGGGGGCTGCCTGTAGCTGGTGGGTGTGGGGAGGCACACCTCTGATCCAGCTCTAACTACATTCAGGTAGGAAAAGAGCATTCCACCACTCCACATCCTTGAGTTCAGGCTTGGGTTGAGTTGACTATGGTGTGATGCCACTTTCTGACTGATCTGCCCTGGGATGAACCAATTCTCTGAAAAGGCTGAGGGGCCTTAACCTTAGGGCATTGGGGCCCCAGCTCTCTATCAGATTTGAAGATTCCTCCCATCTGAATTCCAATCTGCTGACACACCCCCTCAATGATAGGCAGACCTGGTTTCCCCAGGTGCCTAAAACACACCAAGCGGTATATTCCCTTTCCATTCTTTTCCTGGGCAGGTTCTGCTCCACGAGCTTGGTAGGATCCCATGTAAATCCCACCTCTCTGACAAAGTGGCTGACTTCGACAGCCTAATTTCTTCTACAGTATTTGTAATCTGCTCCACATGATTTACTCAGTTCACATACTGCACTGCTTCCAGTTTTATGTAATTCCTCTTAGCGGCGGTAAGCACCACGAACCAAGAGATCGAGTCCTCCAAACTTGCAGCCCCCAGCGGTGCCTCAGCGTGCCAAGCTCATTGTGCACGCTTGGCACCTTGTGTTGCCTGATTGGTGAGTGGCCCCGGAGTACGATGATGAGGCTCCGCGTGAGGTTCTGTCAGTTCTGGAGTATCGGGAAAGCTGAGTATCTCCCTTTCCTCCTTCACCAATGGAATCATATTCTGCTAGAGATCAATTTATTGCAGGGGCTCCTGGGGACAAGATCAGCAGCTTCTTCAGTTCCAGAAGCAGTTTATTTCCACTGGTTGCCTCAGGCTGGTTATACTTCTACTGTCCCCCTCCCCCCAGCTCTTCCCGACCTCCTT
This sequence comes from Nesogale talazaci, assembly GCA_004026705.1. Lineage (NCBI taxonomy): Eukaryota > Metazoa > Chordata > Mammalia > Afrosoricida > Tenrecidae > Nesogale > Nesogale talazaci. The sequence continues at coordinate 54,623 of PVJH01014240.1, forward strand.
TCTCCTCAGGAATTTGTACAAAAATTCTCTAACCTTAGGGGCATTTGACCTCTTTAGAATTCAGAAACTCTGCAGGAGCTGAAAAAGGCTTGGAGCAATTAAGAGGCTGAGGCCCAGGCCAGTCAGAAGCCTCTCTGACTGCTGTTCTAGATAAGAAGACCCTTTGCCTGAGGAAAGAGAGTTAAGCAGCTTCTGGCGTCAGAGCTCTTTAAGCAAAGCTGCGGGTTTCTGCTCCTGTAGAGATTTATAGCCTTAGAAGCCCACTGGTACCCATCTACTCTGTCCCATAGGGTCACTGTGAGCTGGAATCCACTTGATGGCACTCAGTTTGACTTTGGTTTTAGGCAACGAGTTCCTGTTCTCTCTGGGGCCTGGTTGTAATGTCACTCCAACTACTCTGCTGTGTCGATGTTCTAGCTTCGAAGATCTGCGCCTGTCTACCTACCTGGGGCTCTTAGCAACTGCGGGCACCACTGACTTCTGGTACTCCTCTTTCCCCTTCATCCTCAAATTCCTCGGTCTACTGAGAAGGCCTCTTCCCCCCGCCACCCCCCTTACTACTTACTATCCATGAAAATCATTACTAAATGGTGCAGGCTCTTTCTAAGAGATCAGATCCCTAGAATCCTACAATTCTTTCATGTGGGAAGGGAGTGAATGATTATTTCTTATTCCCTAAGCCACCGAGCCTAAATTTTCTCGTTCTAAGTGAGTACTGGCCCCTGGAAGGTAAGGGAGTAAATTAAGCACACCACCAGGTAGACGAGAGGTTTCCCCCAATCTCCCCTCATTTAGACTCATAGTCGGCACCCCCTTTTTGGGATTAAAAATATGCAAACACACTGTCATCAGGTTGCAACTCCTGGCAATGCTATTTGCATCCGTGCGTTCCAGTGTTGTCCTGAGAGCAGCCTTTCAGAAAGCAGATCGCCAGCTGTTTCTTCCAAGTTGCCTCTAAGTGGATCAGTCAACATCTCAGTAGCCCAGTGCTTAACCACTTGCACCACTGGGGCTCCTATTTCATTCCCAGAACCCTATTAATTTCATTAATAGATATTTCTGAGGGCAAAATTTTGAATCCTTTTGTGAGATAGTTCCTCTTAGTTTCTTCAAAGAAGGCTAAGAAAGTGCTTTAAAATTAGAGCTCTATATCCTTTATCAGAATGAGGATTCCTCATGAGTAAAATAAAGAGTCTGCAAAACTTTGAATAACCCCTGACAAGGCAGAACGTCTTGGCATTATCGGGTAAACTAAGGCAGTTGCATCCCACACAGTCCTTCTTTCTACTCAGTGCACAGAGTTGCTACTTTCCCCTATGAACTCTTCTTACCCTTTGTTACTTCACTTGAGCAGAGTGGGCCCCAGAAAGTACCTCTACAAGGAAGTGCTGAGAAGCAAGCAGGGAATCCAAGTAATCCCACAGCAATGGGAGAAAAGGTGTTTGGGTGGGAGGTAGGCAAGGAGGGGAGGCTAGAGTCGCGTGGAGAATTCACATAATTTCCTGGTGTATATAAGATAAAAAGGCTTCTCTGTAGGTCTACGTGTTGGGGACAGTCCAAGCCAAAGTGTTGGAGTGTTGAGCAACAAGCAGGGAATTCATTTTTCCCCAGGGCAGGGACAATATCTGACTCTTCTGTGACTCTCCAGCATGAAGCAGAGTATGACATACATATTACATACTTAAAAAATGCTTGGATCCCTGGTCGCGGAGTGGGTTGGTAATGTCTTGGGAAGCTAACTGCAAAACCTCTTGTTCAAAAGCAACAGCCCTCTGTGGGAGAAAGATGACGCTTTCTACTCCTATCAAGATGTAGTTTTCGCCTGAGCCCTGGTGGTGTAGTGGTTGTGCGCGGGACTGCGGCCCACTGGGATGGAGGTTCAATTCCACCTCCACGGAGCAAAGGCTGGGCCTCCTACTCCCACCACCCGAGGGCAGTGATGCCCCCCCCCCCCAAAAAAAAAGATGTAGTTTTCAAAACCCACAGAAGCAGTTATATTCTGAGGGGTTTGGGGGGATAGAGTTTATCCTGGATTATGAACTATAAAACAAAAGTTTCTAATTGCCAGGGGGGGAGCCGAGGGGGAGACCACCTAAGTTTGGGAATCTATGGTAACTAAAGAATGAAGGTAGCTATTTGGGCTTGCTGTGGGATGGGAGATGGGGTTCGAGGGTAGAAGTCAAAGGGGTTGGAGGGTAGAAGTAAGGAGGATAGGGGCCCCACGTTAGGTGGCACTGGGATTGAAGTAGGTGGTCATATAATTACCTTCCATCCTGCTGAACTGTTGCTGTCACCCTTGTCTTTGAAGTAGGGCACAGTGCGGACCATCCACTCATAGATCTGGGACAGGGTCAGTCGCTTCTCCGGGGCGCTTTCGATGGCCTGGCTGATGAGTTCGGCATATGACTGGTTTCCCCAGGCATTCCGGCGGGAGCTTCCCTTCCGAGGAGCCGTTACAGCCCCCAGGATCCCAGGCTGGGGGCCCCCTGCCGGCCCTGGGAGCCGGGAGGGCAACAGGATCGGGTCTGAGCGCCCCTCCGTGTGTACCTTTTCTCCCTGAACTGGCTCCACTTTGGGAGGCTCTGGAGGTTCAGGCGGCTCAGAGGCAAGCTCTGGTTGGGGAAGGGGCCAGGTGCAGGACCGGGGACGGCTCTGGGGTTCGAAGTCTGGATCGAAGTCTATGATCGCAGCAGCCTCTGTGGCTGAATTCTCATTCCCTAGATCCATACGTGGAGTTGGACCTCCGCAGGTCAGGATTCAGTGGAGCCTGCGACCAATCGTCCCTCACGATGCCTCCCCCCAGGGGGAGGAAGCACCTAGGGCCAGCAGGCACATTCCTGCCAGTCCTCCGAAAGTCTCCAGCCGGCCCCCAAGCTGTCCCTTCCACACAGGTCGTTGATCCACTCCGTAGATCCAACTACAGCCTCAGGGCTCTTCCTAGTCACCACCTGTAACCTCCCTCTTGCAAGACACTTTTTCCCTCGAGCTTCTCACTCAGCTTCCTGCTCTTTTAAACCTGAGGCATGTATCCCCTCATACATTGCGCTCCCATCACGGGCCGTCTCCTCAGGCTCAGTCCCTCCCCCTTTTAAATTGCTGGTCTACCCGCCGCCCCCCTC
>PVJH01014241.1:0-57597 GCA_004026705.1 Nesogale talazaci
AAAAATGAAGAAAATTGAAGAAACATGTGAGGTCAATTCAAGAGGACTATTTATAATAATCAGAGAACAGGAGGAGGGAGGCAAAAAAACAAAACAAAACAAAAGCCCCACAGAGAATTGTCAAAGACTAAAGAAAGAGATTTTATTCATCCAAAAAACTTCAACAGACCACAAAGGGAAATCGCCGAGAAATGACATAATCAAACTCTCCAACATAAAAGATAAGAAATCTTGAATCTTGATAGCAACTTGAGCAAATGAAACATTACTTTAAAATGGCAACTAATATCACTAAGCTCTACTTCTTGGCAGCAACCATGCAGGCAAAAGGCAGTGGGGAGCCATATATAAAACTCCGAAGGAAAAATATTTCCAATGGAGAACTACGTTTCCAATAAAGCTATTCTCAAATACGGTAAAGAAATCAGGGCATTTCCAGATTTAAAAAATAATGAGGGAACTTGTGAAAACCAGACCAACTTTACAGGAAATGCTAAAGGGAGTCCTTCTGACAGAGAACTAAAACAATCTAAGTCCACAACCTGAGATTAAGACACCGGATAACATCCCATAAAATTACTTGTCAAAGATAAAACACACGTGCACGATTGGAGAACAACTGGCAAATGACAGCAGCAGCAGAGCTGACATAAGGGACAGATAAAGTCTCAAATGGAGAGTGAGTCAGGGTGATGGCAAGCGAGAACAGACGACTCCACATTTAAGAAAATGCAAATAAATTAAAAGGTGCCAACACAGAAGTTAATAAACTTTATAACCGAAGGAAGACAGTTATAAGGATTTGTTAAACATAAATTTCAAAGCATTGACAAAACTTAAAACTCTGAAAACAAAATGAATTAAGAACAGAAAACTACATGAAACCAGGAAAGCTTTATTACCACAATAGAAAACAAAAAGACTAATGGCAATTAATTCACATCTATTATTAACTACAGTGGGAGTAAATGGATTAAATACATCAGTCAAGAAAAATGAGTGTCAGAATGGCTAAGATAACAGCACCCATCAATATAATGCCTACAAGAGACTTACTATAGACACCATAGGTAAAAATCAATTTAAAAGATCAAAGAATGGGGAAAAATCTATCAAATAAGCAGCAGGCAAAGATAAACATACAAAGCATGAGTGACAATATAAATTTCTAACTTCAAGAAAAAAATCAGCATAAGTGATAAGGAAAGGTGTTACACATCAGTAGAGCAAGAATCAGAACCGTTATAAATATCTACACTTCAATTAAAGACTCCTCAAATACAGAATTAAATATTAACAGATTGAAAAGAGAAGTAGACAACTTCACAATAATAGGAAGAGACTTTAACATACCATTTTTTTAATTGGGGGCTCTTACAGCTATTATTTTTGTTTTTGGCTTTTTTTTGGGGGGGGGGGCATCACTGCCTCTGGTGGTCATGGGCGTTACCCAGTGCCACTCCTGAGAGCCACCGCTGGATTTGAACCGCCAAGCCCGCGGGCTGCAGTCCCGCACTCAACCACTTATGTCACTGGGGCTCAGCCCACTTTAACATACCAGTTTTGATGAAGGATGAAACAATTAGAAAATAGTCAACAAAGTATTTTAGAAACAATGAGAAAATAATGAACAAAGACACAGAAGAGCAAGACAACATAATCAGCTAACTCAAGCACCGAGACATGTATCAAGTACTTACTGAACAAATTACAGTATCCATTCTTCTCCAGAACAGACTACATTGAGCAACAAAAGAATCCTCAATAAATTTTAAAGTGTCAAGATAGTACAAAGCATTATTCTAAGATTACAACACTATAAAATTAGGAATAAATAGTAGAAAAAAATTTAAAACATGGAAACTGTGTAATAACTACTTTAAAATTTCCAGACAATGGAAGAAATAAAATATGAAAAGAGTCAGAGAAACAAATGAAAATTAAATTATACCATCCTAAAACGTTTGGGATACAGTCAAAGTAATGCTCAGCAGACAATTTATAGCAATACAAAAGACACAGATAAAACAATACCTTAATCCAGGGGCGTCAAACTCAACTAAAATAAACAACTTTGATTTTTTTATTTTACTCATCTTCAGTAGTAAATGGTTAATGAAGGAATTGTGTGTAAGGTTTTGCCACGATCTCCCCTGAGCGTTATTTTCTTCAGAACAGTTTTTTTCATTTTCATTTTTATTTCAGAACATTGTGGGCTACAGACCCACGGGTTGCCACTCTGACACCCCTGCTTTCATCCAACAACTCCCTTACAAAAAGTCCAACCGAAAAGCTGAAAGTCTCCAAAAGAAAAGAAATAATAGACTTTGGAGCATGAGTAAATAAAACAGAAAAGATATAGACAGAATAAGCAACATTAGAGGTTGGGTGGTGATGTAACAAGGCTAGCCAATAAAAAGGATAGCAGGATACTATGAAAAATGCTACACAAATAATTAGAAAATCTAGAAAAAGTGAACACATTTCTAGAAACATACAGAATACTTAAATTAACACGACTGAGAAAGAAAATTTGAAGATACCTATGATTTAAAAAAACAAAGAAACTGAAGAAGTTTTCAAAAACAAATCCCAACAAAAAGTTTCTGGACAGATTCACTAGAGAATTCTACCAAATATTTGGAAAAGAACTGACGCCAATTCTCTCAAACTGTTCCAGAACATGGGATAGGATGGAATATTAAGAAACCCAGTCTATGAAGCAAGCATAGGCCTGATATGAAAGTCAGACAAAGACAGATTAAAAATAAAATTATAGTCAAATATTGCTTATGAACATAAACACAAAATTCCTCGATAGAAACCCAAAAGAATTCAACACCATGTCAAAAAAGTAACAAAGGATGACCACGTGGTTTCATCAGGTATGCAAGGATGGCTCAACATTAAGAAACAATCAATATAGTCCACTGCAATAATAAGCAGAGGTAAAGAACCACATGATCATATCATCTGATTCAAGCAAAGCATTTGGTAAAATCCAAGACTCACTCCTGATAAAAATGCTCAGCAATTTAGAAAGGAAAGTCTTCTACACAGTTAACAGTATAGATGCAAAGTCAACAGCTAACATTATTCTTAATGAAAAGAGTCTTAAAGCATTCACCACACACATGAGAACCAGACAAGGTTGCCCTATATCACCATGCCTCTTTAATTTTGCATTAATAATCCTAGCCTGGACAATGAACAAGCATAAAAAACTACAATATACTACAACAAGAAACTAAAACTAAAAGATCTACATAAATGAAGAACGTGCCATGTTCATTGATAGAAAAGTCTTAGCATTGTGAAAATACCTATACGATAGAAGGTAATGTATTTATATATCTTTCATTCCAGATTTCAGTTAACATTCTTTAAGGTGATAGAAGAATCAATCATTAGCTTTATAAGAAAAAGATGGAGGCCCTGCATAAGCAAAGCACTGCCTACTAAAGGGAACAAAGCTCCTTACGCTTCCCAATGTCAAGATTTTCTACAGAGTCCTGATAGTCAAAACAGCTTGCTATTGGTATGACAGACACATGGACCAGTGGACCAGAATCGAGAATCCAAAAACCAAAGAAGATCCACTAAATGAAAGCTGGGCAGACACTTTCACAAATGGTGCTGACCAAACTTGATGTCTATTTGCATAGAACTCTATTGCAAGTTTCTCAGAGAATTCTATGAAATAAGATCTATACCTCACACCATAAACAAAAAATAACTCAAAGTATTCAAAGGCTTACATATAAAACCTAACACTCTAAAGTTCATCAAATAAAAATAGGGTGAAATTTAGGATTTATAATTCATGACCTAGATATCCTATAAATCATAACCAAAAAATACGAAAGCAAAAGATAAATTGAACTCTTCTGAAAATTAAAACTTCTGTTTAAGATTTCAACATCAAAAGATTTCTCTGAGAGAGTAAGAGAAGAACCCACAGATCAGAGGCAGAGGGCAAAAACCGACACTTGACAAAGGCGACATTAGGCCGCCGTGGACAGACACACATGGAGAGAGAAGCGTGATCACTTCTTATCAGAGAGATGAAAATCAAAACAACAATGAAATATCCCACCCCAGAAATAAGACCAAAAGAAAACAAACAAAAACTCACTACCAGCGAGTGGACACCAACCACAGGGTCCTCTATAGGACAGAGTAGAACTGCCCCTGTGAGTTTCGGAGCCTGGAACTCTTTACGGGAAGAGAAAGTCTCTGTTTTTTGCCTCCTGAGGAGTGAATGGGGGTGAGACCTCAAACTGCTGGACCTTGCAGTTAGTAGCCCACTATACAATCACTGATTGCTCGGGCTCCTTCCAGCAACGAGAGCAGAGTCCAAAAGGCAGAAAGCTATCTGGAAAGGGTACAGAGAAGCTGAAATTCTCACACACTGCTGGTGGAAGTGAAAAAATGATGCAACTAATATGGAAGGTGTCAAGGCACTTCCTCAGAAACAAAAAGCCCACTTGATTCTGTAATCCCACTCCTAAGAATAGGAGCATATCCCAAAAACCTAAGAGCCAGGATGTGAACAGATAAATGTACACCTATGTTAGTTGCAGCATTATTTATAAGAGAAAAAATATGTAAATATTTAAGGTGTCCATCAACAGACAAATGGATAAACAAACTGGTACACACACACACACACACACACACACACTGGAATACTGTACAGTCTTAAAGAATAATGAAACATCTGTGCTATATATACCTCATAATCTGGATGAACCTAGAAGGACACAAGGATGGGTGAAATAAGCCAATTAGAAAGGGGCAGATAGTCCACTACTATATAAAAAGTCAAAGAAAGGTTCACACATAGAAAAAATAATCCTATGATGACTACCTGGGTAAAGATGGTAAAGGAGGACAAATCACTAGTGTCTATTAATTTTAGTGAAAGAAAAGGCAATATACAATAGATGATAATCACAATATAAATAAAGAAAAAGAATACAGCTACATAGGAGCTTTAGACACAAAAGTGAATACTTTTGTATATTATACATACACTCTAGTATTAATAATAAATTTTAATCTATAAATAGATACCGAGGCAGACTGGCAAATAAGCAACTTTGAGCAGGCAAAATGGGTTACACTCATGACCATATATACTCGACAGGTGATGCTATTTTTCTTTTTTAAAAACAATCATTTTATTGGAGGCTCATACAACTCTTATCACAACCCATACATGACAGGTGATATTTGTACATATATATGCATATGTTATAAATATATCCATGTATCTAAAAGAGCAAACAATGGACAGAGGTTGGTAAACTTCTTATCCATAATAAAACAGCCTGAGGGAATGGGTCATTGAGCCTGGAATCTTAGGGCCACAATTGTGGGAGATATTAAAGTCAATGGCATAACATGGTCCAAAGACAATGCTTTATTTTGATGAGTAGCAATAAACATCCTTTCAAGTAGCCATCTATGGTGTAATTATTGATCTCTTCCACCCAGGGGCAAGAAGAGTGAAGAAAATCAAAGGCTTGAGGAAACAATGAGTCCACTGTCAGGCCTCTAGGGCCCTGAGGCCAAAAGAATGAGATGGTATCCAACTACTGCTTACAGCTCTGCAAAGCATCACAATAGAGGGTCTGGGATAGAATGGGAGAAAAGTATGGAACAAAACTCAAAACTATTAAAAAGACCAGGGCTACAGGTCTAGTGAAGACCGGTGGAGCCCCCAAGACTGGCTTTGGGTTGCTCTTTGGACCTTCACTTGAACTCACCCCATGGTTCAACTTTCAGCCTCACAATAGATAGACCTGTAAGACAAATGACTGCATGAAGGAGGCAGGCAGGCCTCAAAGAGTCAGGCACATGAGACCAAAGGGCCAGCACTTGCCCAGCCATAACGCTCAGAAGTCTGGAGGGGACAGGACAGAAGGGCAAATGAAAGTGTTCAATTGAAAGGACCTGGAAAGTGCGCTATTAAATTATGGGTTCTGTGATCAATGTTGCAAAGCAAATATGTATTTGCTGTTGAATAGAAAACCATTTTCTCTGTGAACTTTCACTCAACCCATAATAAAAAGATAAAAGAATAAAAACATAAATATTGTTTCTGAAATTGTATAATGATGTTTGTATGCATAATATATAAAGAATCGAATCATTAAGTAAGAACACATACCCAATTTTGAGAACCACAATAAGATGCACTTTACACTCACAAGGGTGGCTGGAATCAAAGGTAAAATAACAAATGGTGAAGATGCAGAGAAATTGGAATCCTCCTGCAGTGCTGGTGAGGAGGTACAATGGTATAACCACGTGGGAACTATCTGGTAGTTTCTCAAAAAGTTAATGATAAGTTATCAGAGGATCCAGTAGTTCCACTCTCAGGCACATATCCAAGAGAATTTTCTTGTCCACACAAGAGCTTGTACATGTGTGGGAGTGTTCATAGTAGCATTATTCAAAATAGCCAAGAGGTGGAAGCAATTTGGAGTCCATCAGTGGAGGAGTGTACAAACACAATGCCATTTAATGGGTTCAGTAATTGAGGTACTGATACATGGCATTACATGAACAATATGCCAAGAGAAAGAGCCCAGGAACAAAAGACCACACAGCACATTAATCTGCACACAGGAAATGTTCCTAACAGGGGATTCTATATCGAAAGCAGATTAATGATTGCTTAGGGCTAGGGTGAGGGGGAGTCGGAAGGATCAGGTGATATTTCTAGTTTATGAGATTTCTTTCTGAGGTGCTGAAATGCCATAAAAATTACTGTCGTTAAGATTTCATCTATCTGTGACTACATGAAAAACCACGGAATTGTGTACTTTAAAGGGGTGAATCGTATGGCCTTTGAATTTCATCTCAATAAAGCTGCTAACAGAGTCATCTCTGTAGGTACAGATAGGAACAAAGTCTTTCCCAGAACTAGAAAATATCACTATTGTGTCCCTTTCCAACCACCATGGCCACCCCTCTAGCTTGGAGCTGGGCTTCTCAACTATGGCACTACTGACATTCGAAGAAGGATATTTCTTCATTATGGGCTACCCTGTGAGTTCTGCAATGTTTAGCAGTACCCCTGGCCTCTGTCCACTAGGGGCCAGTGGCACTCTCCCCAGCTGGGACAACCTAAAAGACCCAGCATCCTTTGGGAAGGGGCATAGTACCCATTATTGAGAGCCACTGACTGATTAAATGATTATCATTTCAAAACTCAATGCTTGATGAGAAATCTCATGTCTAGCAAGCCTCCATGTAAGCCTCATTAGTCCAAGGACCACACTTTGAATAGCACTACCTACACTGACTTTAATACTCCCAAGATATGTCTTTTATCATGCTACTTCCATTGCTGACAATACCCACTACTATATCCTGGGCAATGTGTGTACATTGACATCCCAGTCATTCTTCAAGATATAGCTCAAAAGATGACTCTTGCATATGTCTTCAGTGATCACTCTAGGATACATACCACTTTCTTTTTACCTAATTATCACTCTGGGTACCAGGCCTGAGGAGTTATCAATTACTTATAAGGAGGTAGTACCCCCCAAAAAAAACCCCACATCTCATAGTGGTTCATTGTGGGGGCAGCCATATGGTCCTCTCTGTGCATTGGCTGCTCAGAGCAGGGATATCATCCTCAAGGCTTGGTGGGCACATACAGGGTCAGGATATGTTCCACTCTCTCTTCCTTGCCCTTCATTTGTTCCCACATGCTCTGATCTTGCATGTTTCGCTCACTGAGCTATAGCTTCAGTGCTTTCCTCTAAAATAAATTCTTGGGGTGGGGTGGGGATGCTATCCACATAGTTGGGATTGGGGCCAATCCCACAGACCTCTGCTGGTTCCCTACTTCGTGTCGGTATGTTGCATTCATATCTTGGAGCATCGGGTTAAAGACATGTCTCATTGAACCATAGCCCTACAGGGAACAACACCAGAGACACAGTGTGAGAATTGTGCCCGATCTGACCCCACCACACAGAGGCAAGACACTAAGGACATGCAACAGAGAAGCAAGGGGAGCAGAGCAAGGAAGTTCTAAGGGTGTACCAAAAATAAGACTTTGGGCCAGGGCATGGCACCCTATCAGACTTGACCAGAAACCACTCCTAAAGGCCAACAAACAGTCCTTGAACTATTTACGGTCTTCTCTCTCTCTCTCTCTCTCTCTCTGTGTGTGTGTGTGTGTGTGTGTCCTTGTCATTGTCTTGGTTTTGTGCATATTATTATCTCTACAGGTCTATCTAGATAAGATAGGCTGGATAAACAATCTGGAGGAGAAAACAAGAAGACTAGCAGTTCCAGGGGGCATGGGAGAGGGGTAGATAGGGGAAAAGAAGAGGTGTTATAAACCCAGGGACAAGGGAACAAGTGATTCAAAATCAGTAGTGAGGAGGGTGTAAGAGATCTGGTAGGGCTTGACTAAGGGCAATGTAACTAAGGGGAATTACTAAAACCCAAATGAAGGCTGAGCATGATAGTGGGAGGCATTTATAGAGGTCTAAATACAGGCATGTACATATGTAAATATATATACATGATGAGGAAATAGATCTATGTGTATATATTTATAGGTTTAGTATTAAGATCCCAAAATCCAAATGTAGGCAATTGGACCTGCTCTTACAGAAGGTTTCCATGGAGGAGATGAGTCAGTTAGGGTACAGTGTAGCATGATGAAACATACAACTTTCCCCTAGTTCTTTAATGCTTCCAATCCTCCTCTCCCACTATCATGATCCCAATTCTACCTTATAAATCCAGCTAGACCAGAGGATGTACACTGGTACAGATAAGAACTGGAAACTGATTACAAGGCTCTACATACAATCCCCACTCTGGGGAATGAACAACAACAAAGTGGGTGAAGAGAGACATCATACAATGTAAGACATGACAAAATAATAGTAATTTATAAATTATCAAGGGTTCAAAGGGTGTGTGAATGGAGTGAAAAATGAGCTGATACCAAGGGCTCCAGTAGAAAGGAAATGTTTTGAGAATGATGATGACAACAAATGTACAAATGTGCTCGGCATAATGAATGCATGTATGGATTGTGATGAGTTTTATGAGCTCCCAATAAAGTTATTTTTAAAAGAAAAAGAAAGTACTCTCTATTATACGTAATCCATTTGTCAAATCTGTTATTCCATTCTGGGAAACATTTTTCAAGCTCATCTGTATGTCTGACAGCACCTCCCTCATTTTCTTCACCTCTTCTATGTTGTCAAATCACTGACCTTTCATGTCTCTCTTCTTTTGCAGAAACATGAAGAAGTTGCACAGAGCAAGGTTGGATGAGTAAGGTGCATGGGGCAAGAGAGGCATTGCTGTTTGTTTGTTTGTTTGTTTGTTTGTCTTTTGCCAAGAACTGGCACATTGAGATGGCTGCATGAAAGGGACATTGTCATGGTAACAAAACCATCCCCTGTCTGCCACAAATCAGACTTATTTTTTTTTGTCGCAACACATATTGTAATGCAATCTTTTCAGATCCTATACATAGAAAGCTTGATTAACAGCCTGACCTGGTGGAATGAACTTCAAATGCACTAAGAATTGACATTTTCATCTGTTCAGGAAGTTGACAGACATCCAAAATGAGGTTTGTCATCAATTGACATGTGATTTTTTTTGACATGAGGAACCATTCCTACACTTCCCCATTGCACTGTCCTTGTAAACTGTTAAACATCATAGCAGTTTCTGCAGCATTTTTCCTGAGCAGGAAACAAAATTTCACTGTCACATGCTGTTCTCACACATTGGTCATCACACGCACAAAAAAAAAATGAGGTTCGAGAAAAAAAAAGTTTTCATAAAAAAAATTCACTGTGATCAGAAAGAACCTTCCTAGGAGACACCACTGGGCACACTAACTCAGAGGCAGTCACTCTCTCCCCTAGTAGGGAAAATGCATGCTGTGAAAGTTCTGCTCCCCCCAGTGCAATTCCACTTGGTTTGCTTGTTTTTGGGGGTGTTTGGGGTGGGGAGGTTCACCCCTCTTACATAAATGACTAGCACGTGTGCTTTCTCTCACAGCTTACAAAGTGCTTTCATAGACCTCAGCTACAGCTTACTACGCTTTTTAATCAGAGCAATAATAGTAAAATATGATCATTCCCATGTTACAGATGAGTATTTGGCAGTTCTGGAAGATTAACCTAACTAAAATGCACACAATGGAGAAATCAAAATGAAAAATTGACCTGCTTTCCTCCCAATATTTGGTCTGAAGCACAATGGTTCTGGTAGAATGTTCTGTATAGTAAACCACCTGCTATATGCTCAATGATATTTGAATATTAGGTGGCTAGTTGGGAGAAAGGAATAAATGCAAGAAGGGAGAGAGAAGAAATGATTTGGTTTCTGGATAATCAAAGATTATTGGGTCACAATTTAAAGGGGGGACAAGAAACATGTTCTGAGCACACTGTGTGTCTAAGGGGTCTCAGTGTCTTGGTGCGTTATGTGTTCGACTGTTATCTGAAAGTTCAGCAGTTCAAACCCAATAGACGCTTCTTGGGAGAAAGATGAAGCTACCTGCCCCACAAAAGCTTTACCATTTCAGAAACCCTAAGGGGTAGTTCCATTCTGTCCTGTTATGCAGCCATGGGTTGGAACTGACTCAATGACAGCAGGCTGAGCAGATTATGAGTGTTGTATCATCATTTTTACATATTGCAACCTTATACGTAAGTCATTATTATTATCATCATCATTTTATAGATTATGAGAATGAAAACAGAGATCTTAAGTCACTCAACCAATTTCACTGCTACTGTGTATCTAGATCTGTGTGACTTCTGAGCCAATGACCGGGAAATACAACAATGCTCACCATCTAGAATAGCCCTGCAGAACCCTATGGTGTCTTCCTACCATTGGGTAGCTGATTCCTTTCTTGGGTCAAGTTCTTTCTCCCATTTAAAGGGGGCACTTTGCTGGCATGTTCTCCATGAATTCATTCATATAGCTGTGTGTTGGTTTTCTTTTGTTATAGTTTTAATGGCATATATCTCACATATACAATATAATAGTTCAATCAGATTAGGAATTGTGCAATCATCCCCACAATAATTTTCAAAATATTTTGTTCTCATACTCATTGTTGCTAGCTCCCCAGCCTCACCCCATTCCTCGTTGTCCTGCCCTTAGGTAATTAAAAAATCATTTTACTGGGGTCTCATACAACTCTTATCACAATCCATCCATTCATCCATTGTGTCAAGCACATTTGTACATTGGTTGCCATCATCCATCATCCTCAAAACATTTTCTTTCCATTTGAGCCCTTGTTATCAGTTCATTTTCTCCTGCCTCCCTCACACTCCCTCCCTCCTAAAACCTTAATAATTTATAAATTATTATTTTGTCATATTACACTGTTCAATGTCTTCCTTCACCAACTTTTCTGTTGTCCATCCCCCAGAGAAATGCTTATATAAAGATCGCTGTGATTGGTTCCCCTTTCTCCCACACCTTCTCCTTACCCTCCTGGTAGCTCTACTCTCATTATTGGTCCTGAGGGGTTTGTCAGTACTGGATTCTCTGTTTTTCCAGCTCTAATCTCTATCAGTGTATATGCTCTGGTCTAACTGGATTTGTAAGGTAGAATTAGGATGATGATAGTGGGGTTGGGGTGGGGGGAGGAAGCATTTAAGAACTAGAGGAAAGTTGTATGTTTCATCATTGCTATACTGCACCCTGACTGGCTCATCTCCTCCCTGTGACCCTTCTGTAAGGGGATGTCTAAATATGGACTTTGGGTCTCTAGTTGTCTATATATGGGTTTTGGGTCTCCACTCTCATGATTTTTTGTTCTTTGATGCCAGAAACCTGACCTTTTCAACTCCTCGTGATCACACAGGCTGGTGTGCTTCTTCCCTATGGCCTTTGTTGCTTCTGAGCTAGATGGCTGCTTGTTTGTCTTCAAGCCTTTAAGACCCCAGATGCTATGTCTTTTGATAGTGGGGCACCATTAGCTTTCTTTACCACATTTACCTATGCACCCATCTTGTCTTCAATGATTGTGTTGTGAAGGTGAGCATCATGGAATTCCAGTTTAATAGAATAAAGTATTCTTGCATTGAGGGAGTATTTGAGTGAAGACCCAATGTCCATCTGCTACCGTAAAACTAAACCTATAAATATATGCACATAGATTTATTTCCCCATCATTATATATAAATATATTTACATATGTACATGCCTATAAATGCTCTATTGCACCCATATCTTTAGTCATCTCTTCTTGGGGCCAGCAGCAAGCAGGACCATATAATAAAAACTAATTGTTCTTAGATTGGGCTAGAATTAAGTACGAACTCAAAATTCTTTCATGTGTCTATGGTTTATATATGTCTCAGGTTCACTTTAGAGCCATCACTATCATTTTCTCATAGACAACATAATCAATCATCAGATAGTACTACCAATAGTATCATTAATTTAGCCAATAGTATAGAATTTTAAACGCTGTTGGGAAAAGGAAACTATACAATTACAGGGCCGCTTTTTAGACTGCAATACATAAATTGTTGACATCTACAAATTAAACTCTTAAGGGACTGGACACTATTTATACAGTAGGTACTGGTGAAAGGGCAACTTTGTCAATAACGCTCACTAAAAAAGGCAGAACCATTGCCTACCAGACTAACATGTCATAAGAAAGCAAGGAGAGCATTAAAATACTACATATATGATAGTCCTGGGCCACCATTCACAGTATTGAATGGCACCCTCAAAGCAAGCTCAACGGCCACCAATTTCATAACCTTGAGGTAGCTGCTATGGATGTCCTTTCTCACACTAGAGCATTGGTCCAAGGGAGTACCTGCTACAGGTCAATTGGTTCGCTTAGTGGTGTTTCCCATTGTATCCTTCTGGTGTGGCCTATGAAGGATGCTGTGCACCTTGAAAGGACCCAGCCTGGGTCACTGATGGCTGGATAGAAACCAGGCGAAAAGTGTCCAATGAGGAACATAGTACCAGGCACATTCTCTCTGAGTTCTAGTGAAGCATTTTCATTCGTTTTTTCCCAATGGGAGGTTGCTTCTCTAAGTTTACGGACCAATGGAAGTGTCCTTGCCTTCTCTGAGGCATACCTCCATGGCCCTCTCCTCCCATCTTGACTTGAATTTCTAGTCAGGTTTGCTTGTAGGAGTTTCTGTTGATTTGGGGTGACTTTAGCACAATGCTGTATGGCAGCAACCAAATGGTCTTCTCCTTCTCCATGCATCTTGACAACCTGACCTCAGTTGAGTGAAGTCTCTCCTGTTAAAGTGGTTTTTAAGATGTACATGTCGGAGGGATGAACTCTAGAAGGCTCTTGACCTTATTGCTTGAGAGACCCGATTAGAGGATTATATGACCTGAGACCAGAAACCTGCCTTTGTCTTAGTGTCTGTCCTCATAGTAGTGGACTCATACAATATTATCCTTTTGTGATTAACTTAGTTGACACAGAAAAATGATTTCCAGTTCCCTCCATGTCATGAGTGGTTTCATTGATATTTTTCAGGGATGCATAGTATCCCATTAGTTGCATGTACCAGAGTTTCTTTAGTCATTCTTATATTGATAAGCATTTGGGCTAGTTCCAGCCTCTTCCTATTGGGAACTGTGCTGTAATGCGCATGGAAGAACATACATCTGTTCATGTTCTGTCTCTTATTTCTTTGTTTGGGGGGAGGTGATATATAGCCTGTAAACTTGTGGCTGAGTTGTATGGTATTTCTCTCAGTTGTTTTAACCATGTGGTTTTCCATAATGATTGTACATATTTGCAAGACCACCAGCAATGTATAAGAATTTCAATCTCTCCACATCCTCCCCATCGTTTGTTGTTCTGTTGCTGTTCTTTTTAAATTGGGCTATTGCTGTAGGTGTGAGATGATGGTTCATCATTGTATTTACTTGCATCTCCTGGATAGCAAGTGATTGTCAGTGTATCCTCACATATTGTTAGTCATTCAAATGGTGTCCTGATTGCATTATTTATTTATTTTTATTTAGGCATCACTGCCCTCTGGTGGTGGGAATAGGAGGCCCAGCCTTTGCTCCTGTGAGCTGGAATTGAACCTCCATCCCAGTGGGCCACAGTCCCACGCACAACCACTACACCACCAGGGCTCAGCCCTGGATTATTTGTTTTTATTTTCTTATTGAGGTGTTATAGAATTCTACAGAGTTTTGTTATTAGTCTCTTGTCTGCTGTGCCATTGCTAAGATGCTTTTCCCAATCCATGGGCTCTCATTTTATTCTTTTTTGTTGTTTAATCATTTTTTTTGGGGGGGGGGCTCATACATCTCTTATCACAATCCATCCATCCATTGTGTCAAGCACATTTGTACCTTTGTTGCCAACATCATTTTCAAAACATTTTCTCTCTACTTGAGCCCTTGGTATCAGCTTCTCATTTCCCCCTGCCTCTCCCACCCTCCCTCCCTCATGAACCCTTGATAATTTATAAATTATGACTTTTTCATGTCTTACACTGACTGATGTTTCCCTTCACCCACTTTTTTGTTGTCTCTCATTTTACTCTTGTGATGGAATGTTTGGATGTGCGTAAGTGTTTTATTTTAATAGATCCCAGTCATTTATGTTGTCTTCCACTGTGTGTGATTTTCAGAATTATATTTGGTAGTCTATGTATGCCCTGTAATAGGGCCCTTAAATTTGTCCCAATTTTCTCACTGGTGATACTGATAGCTCTGGGGTTTCCATTCAGGTCTCTAATTCATCTTGAGTTGGTGTGTGTGTGTGTGTGTGTGTGTGTGTGTGTGTTTGCACGCACGCACGCATGCATGCACGCGGTGAGGTTTGGGTCCTGCTTCATTCTTCTGCAAATGGAGATCCGGTTTTTCCAGCACCATTTGTCAAAGAGCTTGTCCTTTTCCCATTTAATGGTACCGTGTTCCCTTGGTCCACATAGCTGTAGTTTGGCCTTGTCTGAGGAATTCACGCTGTTCAGGCTGCGGAGAGAGGTGGCCTGTGGGAGATTCTCCCTTGACTCTCCCTTTCTCTTGGCTCACAGAAAGCCCGCCTGACCACTCCCTCTGAGAGCAGTTGGTCTCTCCTCTCTGTGACACTGCTCCTGACTCTCAGGGAGCAATCTGTCAATCTCCTTTCTTATACCCCTACCCTTCACTCATTCAAGAACATACAGTCTCGGCATGTCTCTTCCAACAAACCTGCATGCGCCACTCCCCAGCATAACAGTACAAAGCAGTAGAGGGGCTCCCCACGCAGGTGCTGGAAGATCCCTGGTCCGAGATCCCCTCCCAAAGAGGCTTCAACAACCCTTGAAGGGAAGGGGCCAATGCTTTAGACATCATCTGTGGGTGTGTGAGCCGTCACCCCTTCCCACACAGAAGGGCTTCTTCTGCCTCTTCTGCATCAGCTCCTTCTCCTAATCCTGCATCCATAGCCTGGGCCCTCAGGGCCGCCTGAGCCATCGTGTGGACTGCCTCCATTGAAGAATGGGAAGGGATCTTAGGTCGCATTGATTTCCAGTGAGGGGCTCATCGACCCCTCTGTAATGAACTTGGCTATAAATGGGACTCTAGTGCCTGATTCTCCATCAGAATCTGTCATTTAGTGCCCTTTGTTTCTGAGCAGCCAGGGCTGGGGAACGTACCACAGGGTGACCCATTCCATGAATCTGATGTTAATGAGGATGGCTTTTGCTTTATTTATCATTAGAGTTGGCAGACCCAAAGGGTAATTTAGTGTCTGAAAAGGCCGATTTTAAAACTACATGTCAGGGGATGCATTGCTAAATGTAGCCTAATAGAGGTATCATTAAATACAGACTAAAGTCCTTATTTGAATTCATTTTCATCTCAACTCTGTCTATAAAACATAGAGAATTATCTGGAGCAAGTCGTAAGTCCTCAAAACAAATTTATCTTCTCTCGATTGTCTTCCCATCAAGCCTCTGGAAGTTTGCTGGGTGCCGGGTCTGTCTGACACTTTTTACCTTCTACACACAAAGGATTTCATCACTTGCTATGGTCACCATGAGTCAGAGTCAACTTAAAGGCAGTGCATACCACATGCCAGGCACTAGAAGAAGAAAAAGGGTGCAAAATAGCCTAAAACTCTGACCCCCTTCAAGCTTGCCCAGCAGAGAGAACGGTCTAGTGAGGGGCTTCCATAAAGAACTACAGTCAGCAAAGCCCCATGCAGCCACCCCACTCCATTCCAGAGGGTCACAACTCAACCTTTTGTGTGTCTCCCCCAATCATGTACACAGACGACAACCTGCTGCCATCCAGTCGACTCTCACTCGCAGGGACACAACAGGACAGAGGAGACCTGTTCCTTGGGGTTTCTGAGATGGTTCATCTTTAGGGGAGTGGACAGTCTCATCGTTTCCCCCACAGGGCAGCTGGTGTGTTCCCACTATTGACCTTGAAATTAGCCACTCAACCCTTAACCCACCAGGGATCCCTGTGCAGATCTCCAGGAGTGGGAAACGTGGCTATGTTCTTTGCTCCAGCTCTGGGGCTGGCACATAGTAGGTGCAGCGCTTGCTAAATGTAGGCTGAATCTGTGCTGTGGGAGAGACGTAGCTAAAGTCCTGCTGGGGCTGCAGGTGGCCCCCTCTCCTTCTAGGGGCATTGCTGAGGAAGGCTTCAGAAAGGGGGGGGGGCTTGGGAAACGGGGCTGTGAGGTAGACACTTCCCCCTGGAAGACGGGGAATCTCAGGCCCGGGCCCTGGGCTCTGGGGGAGAATAAACAGACTGCTGGTGTAGCAGGGGTCTTAGAGAGGGGAGAGCAGGCTTGAAAGGAAGGCTGGAGAGGTTGGGCAGTGAAGGCCATTTAAAGGAACCAAAACTTTATCTCAAAGGTATTGGCTGAGAAAAAAAGAAAAGAAAGAAAAGGTATAACAGCTGTTCAGAGTAGGTGGTCAGACCTCCAAGTTAAATTTTGAGTTCTAACCATAGAGGTCCCTCCTAGGCCGGTGGAGGCATCCACTCCTATGCTGGTGCCAGGGACGTCTGGTCTCCTGGTGTTTACTTTTCAGAAGGTCCCCATTGCCCTGTGCTTGGCCTGACCTGGCGGAAGTAAGAGGGGCGAGCCTGCGTACACAGGTCTCTGGTCTCCCTGCGGCCAGCTTCACTTTTCTGGGCCCTGGCCGGCAGCTCTGGCACAGAGGAGAGCCCAGCTAGCCCCGATTTACGGACTCGTTTCTGACTGCACTGGGCAGCCTTCTCGATGTAAAGGTGTCTCTGAACATCAAATTATTCTTTCTCTTACACTGAGGAAAAAGAATTAAGAGTGCAACTTCCATCTGAGGGGCCCACGGACCTCCTCCTTCCCTCGCTCGGCTCCCCAGCTCTGGGGAAGGAAGCCGGCCACCGTACCGGGTGCGAGAAGTCCTAGGAAGAGCTCCCCGGGCGAGGACTGAACCCTCCAGTCAAGAGTCAGCGCAGGAACGGAGACAGGACTGGGCAGGGGGCTAGAAGTGGGGGTCCTGGCCCAGGGGACCCTGAAGACGAGCGCAGAGTCAGCCAATATTTCATGCATCTCGGGAGAGGCCTTGAACCAGTCCTGCCCAACTCAGCTGCACCCAGATCCCTGGCCTTTCAAAGCCACGTGAAGTCATAAACTTTTGTGATTTCAAGCTGTGAAATCTGGAGGGTAATTTCTTATAAAATGAGATAGCTTCTCTCTTAAAATATTAGTTGAGGTTCAATACACATATCATCTCACTCCGTATTTCAATCTCGTCAAGTAGAATTGTTAAATTGTTACTACAATCAGTTTCCAAACATTCTTTTTCTACATGGACTCCTTGACATTTTCTCCCTTTAACCCCCCCTCCCCCCACTGTACCTTACTCACCCCCCAGCCCCTTATTCTACTTGCTGCCCCTATAGGTTTAATAATGCTGGATTTCATATACCAAGAAATGGAAAAGCATTTAACACAGCTTCAAGAGAATGACCTCCATTGACATAACACTCCTGAGAGGCACTCTATGAATGAACAAAACAATACAGACCAAAACCAGAAAAATTGTGAAACCAGATCAGGTCCAGTCTGCATCACAGGGGAGATCTACTTACAAAGTTTTCATTGTTCAGGTCGGATTTACGCCTTTGCTCTTGTGTACTGCTCTCTCCCAAGCTCTCTGTTTAGTGACCACACCCCTCCCATGCCTCAATTTTAGACAGGGGGCATTCTCCAGAGGCTTATTTCCTAAGTAGTTCCATGAGTGAATGTTGGGCTTCCGCTGTCTTCCACGGCCTTCTGCACACTGGATTCTCACAGTTGAGGCTCTGACACTGGGCCCTCCTTCAACATCAGACCTCTGGCTTCCATCCTTTGGGGGCTGCTGAGGAAGGTGCGCTTCCTTTCTCTGCGGTTTCCACTGAGCTGACCCCAACTCATGGCAGCTCTCTGTGGGGCAGCTGAACTGCGCTCTCAGGGCTTTCCACAGCTGACTTTGAAGAAGTAGAGCACCTGGCCTTCCTTCTGAGGGACCTCTGGGTAGACTTTAATATTTTGGATATATTTGGGATATCAGCCAAGCATGCTAACTATGTGTATCACCCAGGACTCAGAGATCATTCACAAGCCTAATGACAACTCCCCCCCCCCCCCCAAGAACATTCAATGGCCTCACCCAACTTGAGGCAGATAGGAATAAAGGCGGGGCTGTTTCTTCTAGATAGGCCACTCATCAGAGGTCCCTAATGAGAACAGACAAAATAGAAAGACGCTCCAACCCCTCCTCCCTAAAGTCCAGCAGGTGGGAAGAATGCCTGGACTTGGCCTCCAGCTGGCCCGGAACGACACAGGCCAGCCTCCAGCTCCTGGAGCCTGCCAGCTGCCCCACCTGCTCGATGTTATGTAGAGATACGCAGGCAGTGGACGGCTTTATTGCTTCCTCCCTCCCGTCCCCACACTTAATTGATGAACTAATCAGAGGATATTGCCGAGTGTCTGCACAATAACAGAGACCAGATGTTGCGGGGCAGGTTTATCTACTGTTGGAACAACACTTGGAGGCTGACCTTCCTCGGTCATGTTTACTCTGTGTCATTAGCATGCTGTAGAAGGCCGGGGGTGCCGGGTTCTCTGCCAGACCAGGTTCCCAGACTCTCAGGGAAGTCTTCCCAGAGTGCCACGGTCTGAGTTACAAGCAGGCGGCAAAAGAGGGCCCTGATTCCAAGAGGACTAAAACGACGCTCAAAGACTACGAGAGGTAGAACTCTGGTGCAGAGATCAGGGCCTTGGGCATTTGGCATTCTGCGTCCTGATTGCCAAATGTTTTGCCCTGGGCATATTACCCATTACATCCAACTAAGTGTTCTCACCAGGGGTGCCACCAGGCTTAAATCAGAAGCTGCAGGTAAAGGTGTGAAGGATAGCAAACACCCAGTCAATCTTCCTGCCCGGCAGGTATTTAAGATTCTATCACCACCCCACCCAAGTCCACCTAGGATATTGTGAATTTCCCCTTTCTTCTGTCCAGCACCCTCAACAAGACGTGTCATTATCCTCATAATTTACAAGGAAGCCCGGGATGATGCAAATGGCTGGTACTCTCTAGCGCCCCTGTGAGTTTGCAAGACTATTACTCTTTAGAGTAGAAAAGCCCATCTTTCTCCCAGGGGCAAGAGTGGCTTGTGGCTCTGAACTTCTGGCCTTGTGGCTTACAGCCTAATGGGTAGCCACGATGCGATGCAGCAGGGATCTTGTAATTAAAGGGAACCCTCGGATCCATTAAGGAGACGTGGGAACTCTTTTTCTTTATTCAGAGCCCACGTTAACAAACTGTGCTGATGCATGGGCTATTTTATAGTACCCCTTTCCCTGGGGCACAGCCTTTAGAAAACCAAAACAGTAACCCCACTGCCATCAAGCCCATTCTGATGGACAGAGATCCTACCCAGTATTTCCAAGGCTGCTTAACCGGAATAGACAGCCTCTTATTTCTCCCTCAGAGCAGCCTCTATGGGGCCTCAGTTTTAACTCTCTGCACCCTAACACAGTTCCAAGAGCCTGCCTCTTATCTCATCCTGGACAAAAACATCCAAACCTCTTGAATCTCCGAACCAACAACACTGTGTTCCCCCTCAAAGCTGCCACAGCATCAATTCACACGCTCACCACTTCAGTCTGCAGCTTTCTCCTCATGACTGGCCCCTGGCGATTTCCCTCACGCTCCTTTGTGCTCAGCTGACGTCTCCAAGAGGTTTGTTATTGTATTTATCTAGCATCTCTCATAGTGGAGGAGGGTCCGTGGATCACAAGGAGAAAGCCGCGGTGCTGTAACTGCTGTGAGCACATCTGTCCATTCGCAGGGGGCCTCAGTGCTTCTGGAGACAGTTTCCGAGCACAGGCACCCCGTGTGCAAAGTCCACCTCTGTCATCTACACAACCAACGGTGGGTGAGTCACCTCCTCTCTCCATCCTGGTCTACCCGCCTGAAAACAGTCTGCTGCTATGATGATTAAATGATGTCACGAACAAAAGCAAACAAATGATAGACCCTCAAGCACAACACTATTATAGTTAGGCTATTACATAGTTCACAGCCATTGTGTCCATCCCAACCCGTAACAAGCCTATAGGACAGGCGAGCCCTGTCACTGTAGGATTCTGAGACTGCAAATCTCTACAGGAATAAAAAGCTCCATCTTTCTTCTCCACAGCCACTGGTAGTTTCAAACTGATGACCTAGCTGTTAGCAACCTCCAAAGTAACCTAGTCTGTCACCAGGATTCCTAATTACATATCGGGTAAACAAGCAAAAAAAAACCACTGCTGCCAAGCGGGTTCCAAATTATAGTGACCCTACAGGACTGAACAGATTGCTCCATAGAGTTTAAGAAATTATTCATCTTTATGGGAGCCAAAAGTCTCATCATATGGATTTGAACAGCTGACATTGTGGTTAGCAGCTCAATACTTAACCCAGTATGCCATGGTGCTCAACACAGGAGACAGGTGTCCATGAAATATGTATCAAATTAATTACTTTCAATTTTATGCTCCCATCTCCTAGCATGGTCATGCTGGCACATCACAACAGTGAGCGACTACGTAATAAATAATTAATAGATGGGGTGACTAGAGATGTGAATGAGCACAGCTGCATTTGTACCTATCTTCTCTTCTTCCGCTGACCTGTTTCAGGCTAAACCTGAAAGTGACATTCTGAGTCTCATCTCTTCTTGTCCCTTCCTGCCCTTTGTCTACTGTCACCTGTGGCAGTCATGTGCTTTTGTTAATTTTATGATTGAAATGTAGGGGTGGAGTCTAGCCTGTTAATCTGGAGATAGCCATTGAGTAGCCAATGAGGCCTCTATGTGGGCATGGCTTTCTCCTGAGACTTCTGGAAAATCTCACGATATTTCCCTTGTGAAAAGGAGAAGCTATCTCCCCAGTTGTTGGGAGTTAGTTTCAGAAATGATGAGTCATGGACAAGACAAGATGGCAGCATCCGAGAAGCTGGAGAAGCTGGAGGAGCCAGCGGAGAGATCACATGGCTTTGCCCTGATGGAGCCAGACCTCTGAAGCTGGAGCGGCATGCTATTGATGGACCCTGAGCCCTGGAAGCGAGAAGCCATAGGGAGAACCCTGCCAGCACCAGGATTCTGCATCCACTGACCTGTGACTTCGTGAGTCAGAAGGAGACTTTATAGACTGATTTCAGGCATATGGGTTAATATCGGACTTATGACTTTGAACTGGACTGGATTGGGATGCTTTCTTAATGTCCTATTTCTCTTATATATAAACCTTTTCTGTATATCTATATGCATGTCTATGAAATTTGTTCCTCTAGCCTACCTAGACTAACACATCACCCCACCTTTCATTTGATTTCCTCCTCCCTAGAATATACTATGTTTCCACTGCTCAACACATACACACGTGCACGCTTGCAGATTTTAACCTTGCCAACCAACCGAGTGCAACTTCCAGACCAACTCCTTTCTTGATTCTTGACATCCCCAGGTTGGATGTCCTGGATGTCATGGATGTCCATGAGCCCATCAGGGCTTCTTGCCCTCAACCAATCGTGGTGCTGATGTACTGTACAGCAATGTCTTTTTACTCGATGGTGGGACTAGAGTGTTCCTCTTAGTGCCGCCTAGTGTTGCTGTGAGTTGAGTGTTGGGTTGCTAACCACCAAACAAGCAGTTCAAACCCACCAAAGAAGGGCGGCCTGCTCCCAGGAAGAGATGGAGTCTCAGAAATTCCACAGAGTGCCTCTAGGAGTCCAAATGGACTACAGAGCAGTGGGTTTCCCTCCCTCCCCCCTTGGTATACTCAGTACAAACAGCAAGTGCTTAATAAGAGCTGGTTAGATAATTGAATAGAAGTCACTGATGAAACAGTGTGTATCCTCTCCACTCAGGAGCGAAAATTAAGGTAGTTTAATAGTTAGACTCTAGACTGCTAGGGGGCCACCGAGGTGGTCAGTACACTCTCAAGTCCAAGCTGAACGTATGATCCTGCTTCTGGTGAAAGGAGTGAGAATGGCCAGGAGCTGAGGAAGGGCAGAACGGCTCAGTGAAAAATAGCTACTTATTGAGGTCAAGACATAGATATGAACTCAATACAGGCACACATCGTAACATAAATATTGACAGATACGTGAGTGGAGACCATGTGTTTCTTTCCTCTGCCCACTGAGCGGGTCTAGAAGCAATGGCACCTAGGTAGACGCGAGCAAACCTGGCACTCTGACCTTGGTTTCTAGGACCATTTTTCAATGAAAAGAGTCAGAGCTCCTGAAGAAATGGCTGCTTCCTGCTTGGGGACAGGAAATATTCAAAATGAGCCTGGTGTGCCAAAACATAGAGGAGCCTTTTTTTATTCTCAAAGCATCTACATAGTACCCCTTGGTTCCATTCTCTCCGTCCTTCCATGAGCAGCTTTGGAACAGCTTTGGACAAGCCCGCCTCTCGGCACCTCAGTTTCTTCGTGGATACAGTGGGCCTGCTGATATAGTGCCATCACTGCCTGGCTTTGTCACGGGGCTTTCATACGAAAGCTCTGAATTGCAAAGCAAAGCACGAACATTACAGTCCTCCCTTTGCCTCCATGGGCCCGCTCCACCCCCAATGCTGAGCGAGATCTGCAGATTACATAAAATGACGGAGTCTCTGTACATAATCCTCCCGGATACTTTAAACCATTTCTAGATTACGCATAACTCCTAATACAATGTCAATGCTATGTGAATAGCACTTTAAGCTCCCTCTTATCCTTTGAGGAATTGCTTGGACCACTTAATTGCTTTTTTTAAAGAGCCAAATATTTTTTATATACAATTGGTTGAACCAGCAGATATGAAACCCACAGATGTGGAGGACCGGCTGGATGTGTGATTTTTTCCTCTACCTCTTCCAGCTCCAAATTAATCTGATCATCACAGGTTTGCTTGGCCCTGAAATTCTCTGCCCCAGAGAAAAAAATCTCTTGAAGCATAAAATGAAAAATTAGCTATAAAATTCCAGAATATACACCTAGCATGAAGAAAATGACTGAAACCCATTCCAAAGGAAGTCTTCTCTGCCAGCCAGTCTCCAGTGGGGTTGGCCAGGGACACAGTCTGTTGACTTTCAAGGTCAGGGGGGAGACCTCCAAGGACAATGGAGGGACTGGGGAACAGCCTGCCACTGAAAGAGGGACTGGGTCTTTAGGAAGGAGGGCTGGAGCCAGAAGCTGAACTCTGGTTGACTTCCCAGTTTTGCTGAGGGTCAGCCCTCATTAGCTTTCACTGTGTGGCAGGAACAGATGCTGGGAGAGCAGGTCGTTTTATCACGCCATGGTAGCCCGGGCAGCTCCCTTCTGTAGGATTTAGGAAGATTTGTGTTTGTTTGCTTTGTACACCACGCCTTCCTTATAAAAGAGGATCATTCAACAACAACTGCTTCCCTACTGCACCCAGGGGGGCTGCAAACCCAGTGAGTGTTGAAATGCGTATTTGCTGACTAACTGATTGTAGGCACGCCTTTGGGTCTAGTCACCAGAATGGGTGCCCAGCTTCAGGAAGACCGGGCAGAAATGCGTGGTTTTGTCATTCCTTGGGAGGGAGAGGGAGACTCCCCATGCCTTACCCAGGGGCACAGTTTGCAAGAATTTATTTTTCAGGTGGCATATTGGCTTACTGGGTCAATGCAGTCATCTAGATGGTGAGGGATGGGGGGCAGGGAAGCAGACCCAGAGACGGGCCTCGAACTCAAAGCATGGGCCTCTGTCCACCCAAGACGATCACACAGAGATCTTAATCGCATTGTCCACGCCACACCTTCTCACAGACCCTCCGAGGAACCAGGCAGGCGCTCCAGCCCCCCGCCCCCCCGCTCGAGATATAATAGCAATGTGAATGAGGAACTAAGCCCCACTTCAGGAACGCCTTCTTGTGAGTTTTAGTGAAGTGTTAACCAACCATGATCCACAGGCCAAATCTGGTCTATCACCTGTTTTTGTAAGGCCTGCAAGCGAATAACTGATAGCGCCTTAAATGCTTGGGGAAGGATAAAAAAGAATATCTTTATACATTTTAATACAAATAAATTCAAATATCAATGCCAGTAAATAAAGGTTTATTAGGACACAGCCATGTGTATCCATTTCCATATGGCTGCTTTCGTAGCACAGCAGTGGAGTTAAGAAGTTGAGACATTGTATGATCTGTAAAATCTAAAATATTTATTAGATGACTCTTTACAGAAAAAGTTTGTTTGATCAACTGCCTAAGTCAATCATGGTAATTCCATTTTCCTTACCAGTATCTTGCCCCGATGTCTAATAAGCTCAGTCTTAACCAATGAGGGCAAGGCATTCCCCCTGGACAAGAATTGGGCCAGGGCGAAAGGAAGATGAGTCTTCCTCTGCCTGGCTCTCACTGTCCTGATGGGAGCCAGTTTCAGGGTACAGCGGATGCCGTGGATAGTGGAGTGAATAAATGGGAAAAGTGCAAGGCTCTGCCGACATCACGGAGTCCCTAGAGCAACTAGCACCTAAGGCCGCTTCTAGATTTGCTGCTGTAGGAAACATTCATCTTATCAGGGTTTGAACGGCTTCTTTTTGCCCTGCTTTATAGATTGAATTATGCCCCCCCAGCCCCCCCAAATGTGTCACTTTGGCTAAGCCAGGAATCTCAGTATTATGTAATTATTCTCCATTATGTGTTCTGAAGGAGCTATTCCATGTGCTGTAAATCCTAGTCACTGTGTTGTTAGGGAGTCAAGATGCAATCAACAGGGTTACATTGTATCTTAAGCTGTGAGCCATATTAAAGACCTCAAAGTTTCCACTTGTGCCAAGAAAGAAAGCCAAACTAAATCCAACATCTTACCATAGGAGTGGCTAAAGTACACCAGCTTAATTTTCAACCTAGAATGGTGTCTTATGTTAAAGTGGGGGCATTGATTGGAAAGAAATAGGGACTTGAAACTTGGAGTAGGGATACAGAGGCTGATAATCAGTTATATGGAGACAGACAACTCTTGGGTGCCTTTGCGTCACCCCAGCAAACAGCACCTCTTCCCATGGGAAGATCAGTCTGTGTATGCTAGTGCCAGGTAGGGCCTCATCTGAAACATTGCCAGAGGCAGACGCCTTACAAGATATTGCTGCAGGGTCCCAGGAAACATCCGCCCAGCCCAGATTGCTTCTAGACCTATAACTAAACTTAGAGGCAGGGAGTGCCCCAAGGTAAAGTAGAGCTGGTGACTCAGGAAGTGGTGAGCTGTACACCTAGAGAACTACCAGCGTTTTCAAATATAGACAGCCGGAAACCTGGAGGACATGTGTGGGGATGGTTATTACGGATAATGTTACAAGTTGGATCAGTCTGTGTTTACTGACATGGGCTCATGGAGCATAGATTTTCATTCAGAGTGTCATCTTGGGAGGTTCAGAGAGCTTCAAATAGTTTATTTGGTTGGTTTGCTGAAGCTTGGGTGGCAAGACGTCCTAGGATGTCAAGCTGAAGTACCATATCTATCTTAGTCTACAGAAATGATCCCCAGACTTAGGGCATCTTAGAGCGCACTCATCGAGATAAGCCATAGAATCACACATGGAGTGCACCAGGGGCACACCGCTTACCAAAACAGTAATATGTTTGTGAAGGGAGTCCCCGGCATCTCTGAAGACTGCTATTTTATGTAAATCACGTTTGACAGTGGCAACTGCCCGGATTGAATTAAGACACCTACATACAAGGGAGTTGACCAGGCATGTGATGGTAGGAGTCAACTGACAGGACATAACCAACAGAGAGAAGGTGGGCATGGTGACCATCAAGGACAGCAGAGTCAAAGTAGTCATCAGAATAGTCTGGCTCCTATGGTCCTAAGGCATTGGCTACTGAAACAGGGTATCCTTAGGAGTAAAATAG
The DNA here is from genome assembly GCA_004026705.1 of Nesogale talazaci. Taxonomy (NCBI): domain Eukaryota; kingdom Metazoa; phylum Chordata; class Mammalia; order Afrosoricida; family Tenrecidae; genus Nesogale; species Nesogale talazaci. Next base: position 26,412 of record PVJH01014241.1, read on the forward strand.
ATGGAAAACCTACTAAATATTCACCGAGTCTGTACAAGTGGAAGAATTCTAAATCAGGTGAATGGAAATCTAATTCTAACAGTATGAATAGTGACTCAAAATCCCTGAATCAATTTCCACACTTGAGCCAGTTAGCAGATTCACAATACTTTGAATAAAAAAGCAGGTAGGCCCTTTGAGGAAGAACCCTGTTATATCTTCAAATATTTAGACTGTTAAGTTGTTCTCCCCATCTTCTTCAGAAAGACATTCAGCCTTTTTTAAAAATAATTTTATTGGGTGCTCTTGCAGCTATTATAACATTCAGTACGTCATCTGTATCAAGTACATTTGCACACATGTTGCCACATACATTTCCAAACATTTTCCACTTGAGTCCTTGGTATGTTACTCTTAAAAAGAAAAGAAGGGAAAAAAAGCTATTCCCTCCCCCCTTTTTTTTAATGAATCATTTTCTTAGGTACTCACACACCTGCCCTCACGATCCATACATACATCAATTGTATGCAGATCTCATTTGCACACTTGATGCCATCATCACTCTCAAAATATCCTCCTCCACTTAGGACCCCAGTTCCAACTCCCCATATTTCCCTTCCTTCCTACCCGCCATGAACCTTTAATAATTTACAAGTTGCTATTTCATATCGTATACTGTCAAATGTGTCCCTTCACTCACTACCCTGTTGTCCATGGCCCAGAGAGAAGGCTATATGTAGATCCCTGAAATTAGTTCCCCCTTTCTACTCCACCATCCCTCTACCCTCCCAGTCTCACCACTCCCATCACTCAACCTGAGGGAATATCTACCTTAAGTTCCCCATGTTTCCACCTCCAGTGTACATCCCCTTTCCTAGTCAGGCTTGTCTGGTAGAACCGAAAGCATGATAATGGGTGTGAGGCACATTTGAGAACTAGAAGAAAGATGCATATTTTGTTGTTACTACACTGTATTTTAACTGGCTCATTTCCTCCTTGTAACCCCTCTGTAAGAGGATGTCGCTTAACCTAATTGATGGGCTCTGGGTCACCAATCTGTACTCCCCCTTATTTATAATGATATAATTTTAGTTCTTTGATGCCTAACACCGGATCCCTTCAACACCTTCTGGTCACACAGGCTGGTGTGCTTCTTCCATGTGGGCTTTGTTGCTTCTGAGCTGGATGGCCGCTTTTTTACTCAAGCCTTTAAGACCCCAGACACTAGATCTTTTTATAGCCGGGCACCATCAGCTTTCTTCACCACATTTGTTTATGCACACTTTTGTCATCAGTGATCATATCAGGAAAGCAAACACGCAGTGTTATGGCTTTTAGTTCTTAAACCCTGATAATTGATCCCTTTGATAACTCATGTCCACACGCTGGTGTGCTTCATCCATGTGGGCTTTGTTGCTTCTGAGCTGGATTGCTGCTTGTTTACTCAAGCCTTTAAGACCCCAGATGCTACATCTTTTGATAGCTGTGCACCATCAGCTTTCTTCACCACCATTGCTTATGCACACTTTTGTCTTCAGTGATCAGGTAGGGAAGGTGAGCATCATGGAATGCCAATTTAATAGAACAAAGTGTTCTTGCATTTAGGAAGTACTTGAGTGAAGGTCCAATGCCCATCTGCTGTTCTACTACTAAGCCTATATGTATAAGTTTGTTAATCTATTTCCCCATTGCCACATATAGATATATGCACCTATGTACCTGCCTGTATTTAACCCTCTATAAATGCTCTTTACCCCAGTTCTCTCCTCTATTTCCTTTTATTTCCCTCTTGTCTCACTATCATACTCAGCCTCCATTGGGTTTCAGTATTTTCTCTCTGTTACATTACCCTTGTTCAATTGCTACTGGACTTCTCTCAACCACCTTGTCTCTAATTTTGGATCAATTGGTATACCCTTATTCTTGGGCTGGTAAACACCATCTCCTTTCCCCCTCCTCCCCTTCTCCCATGGCCCGCACCCCAGAACCCTCAGTCCTGTTGTTTTCACCTCCAGAATGTTCATCCAGCCTATCTTGTCTAGATAAACCTGCAAAGGTAACAATATGTACCAAAAAAAGGCTTCCTAAAATGAAGCAACCAAAGAAAATAAAGCATTGATAACAACAACAACAAAACCCCCAATGTCATATATACGTATATGTATATATGTAAAAAATAACAATATAAAAACATGTAAGTAATTCAAGGTCTGTTCATTGACCTCCAGGAGTGTCCCCTGGTTGAGTCAGATGGGGTGCTACTCCCTGGTCCCAAGGTTTATCGTGGTCATGCCATCTGGATCTCCATGCTCTGTTGCACACCCTTAGTGTTTTTCCCTGGTGTGGTTGTGTCAAACAGGGTATAATCCTGACCCTGGTTTTCCACTGTTGACATTCAGTCTTTTATAGTGGTATATGACTGTTCAATAAAAAAGGAAAACAATTAGACTTTTTTGGGATTGTCAGGCAGTATCTCTGAATTGACACTAATTCCAAGAGACACAAAATGTTTTGAAGGCCACCCAGTTAGAGTGGAGGCATCTGAAGGTCAAGATATTAATGGTGTCTTGGCTCAAGTCCATCTCACATGAGTCCATGAACACATCCTGTAGTAATTGCCACAGTTCCAAAATATATAATCAGAATAAATACAGTCAGCACTTGGCAGAACCCAAACAGGATATCTTAACTGAGGAACATGGGCTATTGCTGTAGGACGAGTCAAGTGGACACCTTTAGAATTGCTTCTGTGTAGGAAAATAATAGACCAAAGGCAACACTGCATCCCTGGAGGGATTGAACAGATTTAGTGTCACCGTCAAGGACTTGAAGGATTCAAGGGTGGTGATTTCCACCACATCCCCATTTAACTTGCATATTTGGTCTATGCAAAAAATAGCAGGATCTTGGAGAAAGATAGTAGACTATTGTAAACTTAACCAGGTGCTGACCTCAATTGCTGCTGTTGTTCCAGATGCGGTTTTATTGCCTGGGCAAATTCATACTTCTGGCACTCATGTGCAGCTCTTGCCCTGACCAATGCCTTTCTCTCATTTCTGGTTTCAAAAGACCACCAGAAGCAGATAGCCATCAGCTGGCAAGGGTAACAATATACTTCCATGATGCTCCCTCAGAGTTATATCAACTCTCCAGTACTATGTCATCATTTAATCCACAGGAGCCCTGATTGCCTTTCCCTTCCACACAATTTCACACTGGTCTATTACATTTAAGAAATTATGCTGAGTAGACGTAGCAAGGTATAAATATCAATCGCTATAGAGTTATTGGTGAAACAGCTGCATGTTCACTCACAAACCAAACTCGCAGCCCTTGAGCTGGTGGTAGAGGATGAGAAATTGAACCACCGAAAATTCGAGTGAAATCTCTCAAAGTCCTATGCTGTGAGGCATGTCACAATATTCCTACCGAAGTGAAGGATAAGTGATTTCATCTGGCTCCTGCCACAACAAAAATGTAAGTACAACGTTTGGTAGGTCTCTTTGGGTTTGAGAGGCAATATACCCTGCCTTTATCTAGGTATGCTATTCCAGCCTATTTATCAAGTAACTCTAAAAGCTGCTATTTTTGAGTGGGATCCAGAACAAAAGAAGCCTTTGCAACAAGTTCAGGCTGCTGTTCGAGTCACTCTGCCACTTGGGCCACATAACCCAGTTGATCCAATGGTGCTTGCAGTGTGTATGGAAAACTGAGATACAGTTTGGATTCTTTCACAGCCAACCACTGATGAATCACACACAGCAGATTTTTAGACTATTGGAACAAAGCTCTGCCATCATCTGCAGACAACCACATTCCATTTTGAAAGAAAACTTTGGACCAATCATTGGGTCTTAGTGGAGAATGAATGTCTCATCATGGGCCACCAAGTGACCATGTGGACTCTGCTGCCCACTGTGAACTCAGTGCTGTCTGATGCATACAGCCATGAAGGTGGATGTGCACATTGGCACTCCACCATGAAACAGAAGTGAGATGAGAAATACGAGATGAGGCTCAAGCAGGACCTGAAAGTTCAATTAAGCTGCATAAAGAAGTGGTCCATATGCATATGTCTTCCATTTCTGTCACGGTACTGTCCTTTCTCCAGTCTGCACCTCTGGTCTCTTGAGGCAACATTATGATCAGTTGACTGAGAAAGAAAAAAACATGCTTGGTTCTATACAATACACAGGTACCACTTGAAAGTGGAGCAGAAGCACCATAGCCCCTTTCTTGGGTCTCCCTGACAGACAGTGGTGAAGAGAAATTCTTCCAATTAATATACTTCAAGTGTACATCTAGTTGTTCATTTTAAAGGAGAAATGGCCTTATGTGAAACTATAGGTTGATTCACGGCTAGTGACCAGGAATTGTTAGGCAGACTTCTCAAGAGGTATATGGATAGACCTCTCTGAATGGGTAAAAAAAAAAAAGTGGAGATATTTGCATCTCGTGAGAATGCTCACCAGAGTTACCTCTGCAAAGGAGGATTTTAACAATCAAGACAATAGGGTGATAAGCCATCTGCTTTCCCAAGTCACTCCTGCCATTGCCCGGTGGCCCCAAGAACAAAGTGGCCATGGGGACAGAAATGTGGGCTATGCACGGGTTCAGCAACATGGGTTTCCACTCAGCGGGGCCAAATTGCAACTGCTGAGTGCCCAAGCTACCAGCTGAGGAGAGCAACACTGCATGTGAGATATGAGATCATTCCTCAGGGAGATCAATCAGCAAGTTGGTGGCAAGGTCAATGCTTGATTCTTACTAGAATAGACACTTGCTTTGTAGCGTTAGGATACAGTTTTGCCTTTCCTGCATGCGATGCTTTTGCCAAAACTACCATTTACTAACTTTCAGAATGCATTATCCACCAGCATGGTATTGCACACAGAATCGCCTCGGGTCAAGAGGTTCATTTCACAGCAATGGAAATGCTACAGTGAACTCATGCTCACGGGATTCCCACCATCCTGAAGCAGTTGACTGGATAGCATGATGGAACGGCCTTCTAATGGCACAACTAGAGTGCCAAATTGGTGACAATACCATGCAGGTCTGGGGCAATGTTTTCCAGGAGGCTACTTATGCTCTAAACTAGCATCCAATGTATTGTGCTGTTTCTCTAGTAGCCAGGACCCACAGGTCCAAGAATCAAGGCATGGAAACGGGAATGGTACCGTTCACTATTACTCCTAGTGACATAGTATTTTTGCTTCTTGTCTCTGCAACCCTATGCTCTTCCTGTCTGGAAGTCTTGGTTCTAAAGAGAGCAACACTCCCGCCTAGAGACACAGCAGTGATTCCATTGAACTGAAAGCTAGAAAGGCTCCAGGCCACTTGGGCTCCTCTTGGCTCTGGATCGACAGACAAAGAAGGTGTTACTATACTGAGTGGTGTTATAGATGTGAGTGCCAAGTGGAAATTCAATTAATATTCTGTGACCAAGGTAAAGAAGGATGCCTGGAGTCCAGGGAAATCTTAGGTTGTCTTATTCATGATCTGTGATAACTACAAGGGATTCCTGGTCTTATAGGGTGGTATGCATTGGCTACGTGACATCTAGAAAGAGACACTTTGTGAAGAACACTCCTCCTCTTCTTCCTGCATCTGGCTTCTTGGGACTTGAGCTGGAGGCCACAGTATTGCCTGCTGGTCCTGAGAGCCATCGGTGGCCTGCCAGAACCCCCAATAGGCCAATCCTTCTCTGTATTCACCAGCCACGCCCTTTCTGCCGCGTCCATCTGCCTCCGGGTTTGCTTGCTGGCTTCTTGCTCTCACAGCTCATGAAGCCACAGGATCAGGAACAGCCTCCAGCTTCACATCTGACACAGACTTGAACCAAACTGGGCGTTCAGCTGTTTCTATGATGGTGTGAGCCAGTGCGCTTGAAGCAAACATCCCCTTTGACATACACATATAAATGCCACTGGTTTTGTTTCTGCAGAGAACCCAACCTCACATGCAGAGTGCTTCCAAAACCTGGCAGACATTCCTCATTGTCCTTTCACTGCATTTTCCATGAGTGTTGTGAAGCACCCTCCTATAAAAGACATTGAAGAAGAGAGCAGAGAGGGGAGCGGGGTTGGGCCTCCTTGCCACTAAGAACAAGAGCTGGAAGGGGAGCACACCCATAGGGACAAGGTTCCCATACAGGGGATGTCCTAGAGAGCTGTTGATCCAGAGAAGGGGTAAGATGATGAGGCAGATGGCCGAGAAGCAGCAGCAGCAGATCTGGGAGAACAGGTGGGGTGATAAGGAGACAACCCAGGCAGCAAGAGAGCTGAGAGCCTTCAGGAAGGGCCTTGCTGGTGGGACTGGGGGTCAGTCACCTTTGGGGAACTGATCAGCGGGGCTAAAGAGCTTGGTAACACTTACCCAAACAAGGCGAGACCTGGGCAGGCCAAGGGGCCAAGGTCTGAAAGACAGAAAGAGAAGCCTGCCTCAGAGACTTCGAAGTGGTTCTGATGGAAGAAGAGAGTCCTTTCTGATCCTGAATTGTAACTTCTTAAGCACCCAGATCTGCAGAGATCCTCAGAGACAGGGCTGACAGAGACAAGCAGCCTTTCCCAGAGCTGACATCCAGAAGTCAGACTTCTAGGCTCCAAAACTGGGAGGGAAGAAACGCACGTCTGATAAAGTCACCTGCTTCTGGTGTCTCTGGGACAGCAGCACTGGCTGGCTATGGTGCTGAGCTAACTTCTTTTCCTCTCTCAAGGGTAAGGTAAAGAGCAATGTCAAAGGAAGGCCCCGTGGGACTCCCTCTTTTCATGGGCTATCCACCATCCCCTCCAAGGTCTCCCTTTTAAAATGCACACCCCGACTATTGTTGTGTTTCTATCCTGGCCTACCTGGCCTGTCACTAGAGCCAAGGAGACCATGTGTGTCTCGCTCTCCATTGAATACCCAGTGCCTAGCACTCACTCTCACCGGTCAACTTCTAGCGACCTTGCATCGGGTTTACATCTGTATGGAAGCAGACAGCCTTGTCTTTTTCTTACGGAGCAACTAATAGGTTTGAACCACAGATTTGGCAGCTAGCAGTGTACCACTGCCTCGACAGCACTGCCAGGCTCCCAACGAACTTACACCCAAACCTCCACTGCTATCATAGCAATTCTATAGGCTAGAGCAGACCTGTTCTTTCAGGTTTCTGGGATTGAACAATCTGTACAAGAATAGACAACCTCATTTTTCTCCCAGGGGGTGGCTAGTGGATTTGAACTACTGACCTTGTAGTTAGCAGCCCATTGCCTAATCCATGGTGCCACTGAAACTCCTTTCTGAAGGAAACAAGGAGAAGCACTTCTCCCGTTATGCTTTGTGGAAAAGCAGTGTCTCGTGAAATGCTATTGAAGAAAGGCGTCACAGGCATTCTCATTTATTTTCACCCCCTCTCTCCCACCATCATCAAGAGAATCCGAGAAGAATCAGACTGCTCCCTGGGGTTTCCAAGGCTGAAATCTTTGTGAGAGCAGCCGGTCTTATCTCCTTCCCCGCGAGTCCTGACTCACTTCCAACTGCTGCCCCTGTGATGAATAGCCCCACACTTAACCCACTAGGCCACGAGGGATTCTATTTATGCCGATTATAGACTAATTAATACCTGATGACTGTATTTAGCTGCCTCACTCAATTTTCATCGCAATGGTCCACTCCAGTGTTATGTTTAGACTACATATTAGATGGTGACTCTATTATTATGACAAAGACTAGGTGCTCTGGGGTGCGGGGGGGTGGGCGGGGGAAGGGAGAATCTTCTAAAGTTTAAATACTTTTGAGAAACAGAGTTAGGAAGTCTCTTGCAGGATTGCTCAGAGCCTTTGACATGCTAACATCACAGCACTGAGCCTACTATGGTGCCCAGAGATGCAGGCAATGTCAAGGCCTTCATTGTGCATCTCTCAAAGACGGGAATATAGTATGCAGAGTTTCTTTTTCCCAAAAAAAGCTTTAATGGTATATAATTCACAGATCATACAATTCAATAGTTTAGCAACATCAAGAAAAGTTGCACAATCATCACCACAATCAGTTTTAGAACATTTTCTTCATTCTTGTCCTCATTTCCTTATTTCCCCCCAACCTAGCCATGTGCCTAACAAACCATTAAGCCAGTTACTGTCTCTATAGAAATACCTATCCTGGACTTTAAATACAGGAAAGTATTTTTAAAACAAACAAAACCTCATAAGAATAATAAGTAAAAAAGCTTAAAAACCTCAAACAGGAAGAAAAATATGAAAAACTAGAACAAATTTAATGGACCATAAGGTGCTACATTTTAACCTAACTGCAACAATCCACTTTCTAAAGCACTCTGCATGATAATCAGGTTATTCACATCCCTGGTCCATGGTCAAAGGGGATTCTACCCGCGGGGATTTAATCCACCTGTATTCCCTCTTTGCCTTTTTTTTTTTTTTAAACCGGAACAGCTTTAAAAATGGGTCAAAAGGGAGATCCTATGATAACACATATTTTGACCTGACGACATCTGCCATAATCAACTTTACAGTGCTCTCTGCCTGATAACAAAGTCATTCACACCCTCAACTGATCAGAAGGGATTCACCAGGGGCCTCATCCATGTCTGCAACTGGACTTGGGGCTTCCCCTGTGATTCACAGCCTTCTGCAAACCAGGAGTTTATAATGTAAGCTCTCATACCACTCCTCCTATTGGACTTTGATTATATTATTTACAATCCTTGGATCACAAAGGCTGCTGTGTTTTTATTTCACGTGGACTTAGTTGTTATCTCATTCAGATGGCTGCTTGTTGAAAGATAAGCCTTTAGGACACCTTTATAGCTTTCTTCACCACACTCCGCTGGAGCACCCATATCTTCAGTGATATCTTCATGAGGTTGAACATCAAGAAGGGCCATGTCACAGAACTTAGTTCATAGTTCTTAGACTGAGGTCAGAATTAAGGGCAAGCCCAAAATCCATTCAGGCATCACCTTAGCCACATCATTATCATTTTAGGTAAGGGAACATTAGCAATCATCCCTCTGGGGCATCGCTTCCACTGTCATCCAGTCAATGCTGACCGAAAGCAACCCTAAACGGCTTGGTGGAATTGCCCCTGTGAGTCTCTGAGCCCGAAAATCTTTATAGAACTGGAAATCCCCATTCTTCCTCCTCACAGCTGGCTGGTGCTTTTGAACTGATTACCTTGTGACTAGCAGTCCAATGTATAACCCCTATGCACTGATCGTGCCATTTGTTTAGCCAATGGTGTGGAATTTAAAACACTATTGAGAAAAGGAGGTATACAAGTAGAGGCCAACTATGAGTCACAATACATGAATTATTGACTTGTACCGATTAAACTCTTAAGTGACTGGACACTATTTACATAAGCAATGGGGATTGGTAATAGGGCGAATCTTCTAGTAATATTAATTTATAGCACCCATGCCATGCCTATCAGATTGACGCAGGTGATTGAAGCAAGGAGGGCAGTAAAATAGTTGGCACATAATAGTCGCGGCCCCCATTCACTGGGCACCCTCAAGACAAGAGAGTCACACCAGAGTCCCATGACTACCAGTTCTGTGCTCTTGGGACAGTAGTCATCTGCTTCTTCTCACATGAGGGAGTTTCAGCCTTGAGGCTAATGGCTACAGGGAGTTTAAGGTAAAGCCCAGTTCACTTAGTGGGATTGCTATATCAAGTCTTTTCAGTGTGATCTAGGAAAGATGTTGTACATCTTGAAAGAAGAGAGTCTAAAGTCCCAGTCATCTATTGTACATGGACTGGGTCATCGAGGGCTACATAGAACTAGGTCAAAGTGTCCAATTAGGAACCTAGCACCAAGCATACTCTCCCCTTTGGTTCTAGATAAGTACTGGAGAGCATTTTCCCATTGGTAGGTTGCTCTTCCCATTTTCCAATCCACAAAGATAGACTGACCTTCTCTGAGACATGCATATACCCTTCCACCCCCATCTCGATCTGTTTCCAGTAAGGCTGCCTTATCACCCTGGTGGGAGCGAGTGTCTGTCGGATCTGGGTGACCTCAGCACAGGGTTGTATGGCAGCAGCTGAAGGCTCTTCTCCCTCTCCTCAGAGTTTGAAAAACTGAGCTCAGCCAAGGTGAGGTCTCCTCTATGGAAAGAATTTTGGAGATGCATATTTAGAGGGGTGATGCATGGCTCATGGGTGCTAGGAAGGCTCTCTGCCTTGTTGCTTAGGGGACTGGATTGGAAGATGACATGTCCTGGGAGCAGGGGACTGCCTTCATCTTGGTGTTTATCTAAAGCATTTCTTCAACTTATTTGACTATGGCACTCTTTGCTCTAAACCAGAGATACTCACAATTTTCAGCATGCAAGCATACTTATAAAATGATCAAGTCAAAATGATCTACCAACTACAAAAGTGCAAAACATGTATATTTTTATTTGTTTATTACATCTATCCATAAATGCATTGAGAATTCTTTATAAGTACAATGTATGTTTATGTACCTTGAATAATCACATGAGTCCATATTGCACAACACAATTAACTATGTACCATTTTTGTCATTACTTGAGTTTGTTCTGATGAGTTGCACTGAATGGAATGAGCCAGTGATGCATAGTCCAGACAGTAGCTGCTGACAGCCAGCCTCAAGCACGTTTCCAAATGACCATCAGTCATGGTGGAACAGTACTTGGACTTAAGGATCTTTATTTGGGAAAAGGCTGACTCACATAAACAAGTAGAGCTGAGTAATGCAGTCAAGGAGGTAGCATATTTTCTCATGATTGGGTACTTTCTCTATGCAAGTAAGTTCCAGAACTGTTCATGGACTCTGGACTTCAGCTGAATGTCGGCTTGTAGTGTCAAAATCTCCCATTCCATGTGAAAGTGATACATTTTTGTCTTCCTCCTTGATCCAGCTCCCCCATTCATTTTAATACTCTTTCTTACATTTAAGAGAGAAAAAATAAGGTCTAAAAATTGGCGATAATTTAGCTTGTCAGTTTTACTGCATTTAGCATAATTGTTTGCGCATGTGTTTGACACCTAAGATTGTATCTGATTGGCTGTACTAGCAGTTAAGTGACTGGATTGATGATAGGCTTATGTCCCTTGTTTAATGCCATGCCATCTACCTACCCTACCTTTGCAATGGGCTAGTAGACCTCTATTGATGTATTCAGCACCCCTGCTCTAACCCTGACTGGATTTAAGCTCATCTCTTTTTAAATTTAAGCTGGTGAGATGCTGGCTTCGAACCTTTGTTAGAAAGACACAAATACCAAATCAAAGCAGGAAACGTCTCTCCCAAGTCTCAAATCACACAGCAAATCAATTGTTAAAAATGCCCAGAGACACAGGTCCCAGGCAAAGCAGCTCCCTCAGCCTTCAGGATGAGGGGAAGAGCTGGAGGAGCGGGGCCTGCTGGGAAAATCTTGCATCTATCACTTGCCGTCCCCACAGCTTGTCACCCAGGCTCTCAGTGTGCTTTAGGGGCAAAGACCATGTGGAATAAGAAGTCTCCAGACCAACAAGTTCAGTGGGGTCACATGGAGGATGAGGGCAGTTCTCGGGGCAGGGGGGTGGTGTTGGTTCAGTCTGCAGCCTCAAGCTGGGAGCTAAAACCATCCCCTAAGCTTGGATGGTTGAGGAGGGCGAGAATTCCTCCAGTGAGGTGGGGGCCACGATAAATGCCACATATTATGCTTGTTTTCTCTCTGCTGAGTGCAACCGTCTCCACAATGTCAGTTCTGTAAGCTGCAAAGCTTGTCATGCAGACCCTGCCGAGGTGTGAAAGATGCAGTCCAGTGCTCCCCTCAGTTCTCCTGATCAAAGAGACCCTGACCCCCTTCTCTCTAAGTCCTGAGGGAAACCACCCCACCTAGTCCAAATTGTCTCTAAATTCCAACTCTTCTCCATGGCTATTGAGACGTGGTAACAGCCTCTGATCACCGGGGAGGGAGGGAGACCATGGCTGGATGCCACGATGAGAGCGCAAACCAGTATTTTAGTGTCCCACTCCTCCTTCCTGGGTGCCGGGACCTATTCCAGAACCCCTCAAAGGAAAACAGATGGGGCTCAGAGACTGACCCCAAGGCTCTGCTCCCTTTTATAGCTGTGGAGGTGGACAGATTGCCTGGGAGAGAAAGACACTGGCAGTTCCTGCACCCTCCTCTGAGCCGCACATATTCCTTGGTGTGGTATGTCCCAGCCACTCCAAGGGACAGACTGCTGCTGCCACGTGTCACAGGAAAGGACCTTGGGGTCCAGGAGAAGTCAGTGGACTTGCACAAATGAACCGCAAGAGAAAAGGAGAGCTGGGATTTGGTGGAAATACCATGGTCCTTCCCTAGGCCACATCATCTCAGGCTCAGCAGACCAAAACTTCCCATGCCCTGTCTGGCTGCACTCAGGTCCGTCTCCCCAGCGACTCCTCCAAGGAATCAGGGCTGGAGGTCCTGCAGGCCAGCAATATGTCTCCAATAGCCGCTCAGATCATTTCTGGGGTTTTCTACCTTGGCTCTGAGAGGAAGCAGCTCCATTCTGTGCCACTACTCTGTTGCTGGCAAGACGCTCAAGGGCCGTCGAGCTCATGAACGTACACTCAATTCACTCAAGGGTGAGATCCTGCACTTTCTTCAAGAGCAGAAAACTCAGCTCTGCTCAACTGTGCTCTCAGGCAGGAAGCAAGCAAAGCACAGACCAGGGTGTTGGGCTACAGGTGTTTGTGCAGCAGGAGATCAAGGGGGAAGGGCACAGGGGCATGCAAGTGGGAGAAAGCCTGCAGAGAAACTGTCCAGTCTGAGCCACAGCCCCCCCGCCCTGGAGGTTCCATTACACACTTCCTGCCCCACCCCCATGCCAGCTTCTTAAATAATAGAAGCCTCTTAAATAATAGGAGAGTTGGTGAGAGTCTGTGTGTCCCCTGTAACCCAATGGAAAGCTGAGAAGATGCATGGGATGGGATTATTGAGGTTCTTTGGACAAATGACTCCTGGGAGGGACTTCACCCTAAGTGAAAGGAAGTTAAAGTAAACTTGGCTCAAGAGTTTCAGAGAAAGTGGGAGGTCAATGATTTTGAGTACTGTATGGCCTCACTCCAGCCTTTGACCCAAGAAAATGCAATCAAGAGCCAGGAAAACCAAGAGAGGGGCTTTCTTTAGGTCACTGAACTCATAAGGCATGGAGGGCTGCATGTGGGCCAGGAGGATGGAGAACATTCTACTCACCCAGGTCCCACTGAGGACTTGGGGATCAGGAGCATGTCATGGGCAGTGAACCCCTGGGACCCACAGGGGTCTGACATCAGGCTGGGCTTGGGTCACTACTGCTGACCTAGCAAAATGTCGGTACAATTATTATGGCAGCCACATAGAGTGGACACACAATCCATGTTGTGTGTCAATAAAAACAACTTCCAACTGTCATTCCTCAATGGACGTGACCTGGAGAACTCAAGGTGGCCACAGCCATTGGTGCCAGCCATTGGTGTTGAGCAGTGCCGGTGCTTTCCCATGCTCTCTCATCCCGGCTAGGCAGCGTATCTGTCATGGTTACACAGTGGGAGTCGAGTAGGGTCTGGATCCAGGACATGAGATAGGCAGAAAACCTCTGTCCTACTCCTCCCACGCCACCCCAGCAATGACCGTCAGCAGCAGCAGCAGCAGCAGCAGCAAGGCCCTTCGGCTCCCTAACTTAAAGTTTCTTCATCTGTAAATGGTGATATTTGTAGTTAACCTGCCAGGTCATCATGGGGCTTTAAGGAGAGAGAAGGTTCTGGGCCCAAGGAAGAGCAGCAGAAGGCAACCACACCACTCTCCTCAGAGGTGAGAGGAGGGCCACCCACACCTTCTGCTCGCACAAAAATGAGAGCCATTAAGTGGCCTGAGAGACCTTCAAAGGCAGTCTATTTTCCTAAACAGTTTTCACTGCTCATTTGCTTAGTCAACCTTTTTTTTTTTTTTCTTTTTAGCTCTTCCTCCCCCAGGGCTCCCAGATCACCCTTCCTGTCTATTAGTGCTTAGCACATTGACTGAAATGACACATTTATTTGTGTTCCTCTCACTCCTGACTGTAGGATGCAAACGGGGCTGAGCTCTGTCCTGTTCATCGCTCTACCCCCAGGGTGTGACAAGTCCCTGGCCAAGAAGACTCACTAACTGTTTGTGGAATAAATGAACTATATACCTGGAACCTCTGCCCTGACCAATTTCAAATTATTGAATTCCAAATTAATGAAGTCTCCGTGTACTTAACATTGACATTTTGTGCCGGTTAAGATTCGGATGTCTTGCTTCCAAGTACACCACCAAGATAATGAAAAGACAAAACACACTCCTGGAAAAAAAAATGTTTCCAAATGATACATCTGATCAAGGATTTTTATCCTATGTGAACTTGCAAAGGTATATAGAAAGCATAATGATTCTTTGCAACTCAGTACAAAAACTGCCCACTTAAAAATGGGTCAAACATCTACTTAGACATTGCTCTAAAAAAGATACAAATGGCCCATAAGTACATGAAATGATGATTAGCATCATTAGCCATTAGGGAAATAGAAATTAAAACCACAGTGAAATGTGCTTGTACAAATGGGAGGCCTCACACACTGCTAGGACAACTGCTTTGAAAAATGGACTGGTAGTTCCTCAAAATGCTCAACACAGAGTGATCATATGACCCAGAACTCCACCCTGAGATAACAGCCATGAAAAATGAAGTCCTGGTCCACCACACAACACTTGAACAAGAATGTTCACAGCAGTATAGCCCCCAAGTGGAAACTACCATAACACATCCATCCATAACATGAAATACTATTAAGCAATAAAAAGGAACAGTGTTACAGGAGCAAAGGATGGGCCTCTTACTCCCACCACCAGAGGGCAGTGATGCCCCAAAACCAAAAAAAACAACAACAAAAAGGACACACATTCTGACACACATTCCAGCATGGATGAACCTTGTAAACAATCTGGTAAGTGAAAGCAACCAGTCACAAAGAACCACACATTGCATGATGCCATTCATATGGACTGTCTAGAATGGGCAACTCTGTAAAGGTAGCTTGGAGAGAATGGAGGGTGGGGGGCGGGTGTTAAGAGGTGATAAAGGGTAAGGCCCTTTCTTTGGGGGTGATGTTGGCACTCTTGGTGATTGTGGTTACAAAATGAAATGTACTAAAAACCACTGAAGGACACACTTTAAGTGGGTAGCTTATGAGGTATCTAGAGACAGCTGCTTCAAATAAAACAACAGGCTCAGCTGTCATCAGTTTCCTGACAGTCAACTCTCCTGCTGAAAAGAAAGGCCTGAATCCCATCTTACCGACTGTATCTCCTCAGCGTCTAGAACCAGACTGGATGGAGGGTTGATTCCGACTCTTAGTGACCCTGTGGGACCGAGAGAAGGGCCCCACACGGTCTCCTCCACACTGTCTCCAAGGCTGTGAGTCTTGACAGAGGCAGACTGCCTCATCTTTCTCCTGCAGAGTGGGTGGTGGGTTCAAACCACCCACCTTTCAGTTAGTTGCACACTGCTTAAGACTGCACCACCCAAGCTCCTTGAACGTAGAGTACTACTCAATAAAGCTATGTTGAATAGAAAATCATGACCATCTAGCCAAATATGAAAATATAGTGTCAAGTCTCTCCAGCAAATTCATTATAGTGAGGGTGACAATTTCCTGGCTTTTATATGGACTTGCTTACCTCTTCTTTTGATGTCTGACCACAGTCTGTGAAGATATGCATTATCCTCACTCTACAGAAGAGCGCATGGAGGGCCAAGGACATTAAAAGGCTTCCCTGAGGTGGCAGACTGGTGACTGACAAAGGTGGGATTAGATTTTCCTATCTCTTGACTTGCCTGAGTTTCTCTCACTCAAGACCACCCCCTTTTAGTCTCCCCCATGCCCTGCATCACCCCTGTTCTCTTTCTCTCTCACTTACTCACTCACCCCTGTTGTCATTAGCTTCTGTTTCTACTCTCCAAGGTTAGGGGATCAGCCCCTCGGGACCTGGAGGCCCTGTGTCAGATTCCCCCTATTTAGCCCCATCGGCTGAATGAAGAGTCAGCCCAAGCAAACATTTCTGTTCTGCTTGGAGGGAAACTGGGCAAAACTCCAGAACTTTCTAATTTTCTCCAAACCACCCATCCTGTGTGCAGCGTCTCCTGTTGCCAAGGATGGGATGAGATGAGCAGTGACATCTCGCTCACACACACTCCACCCAGCTCAGCATCCTGCTCTCTCTGGATGACTTTCCTGGAGGTTTAAAGTTGGAGAGAAGGGGAGAAGTGTGCAGAGGGTGACAGTGGCTAGGAGAAGGCACCTTAATGGATCTTCTAGCCAAGGTCCACAAGCTCTCCTGCCTCCAGTGCAGGCTGGAAGTGGGTTCTCCTTTGACCTCCTGGTGGAGAGGAGAGGCAGGCAAACACTCAGTCCATATCTATCTTTGCTCACTGCTACGCTATGTGCCTTGCCTGTATACACAGGGGCCCTTTCCCACCTTCCAGGACTAGAGACCAAAGCAGCAGGACCCCTAAGAAAACTCCAGATGAGAGACTCCCAGGCCTGGCTCCTCTGCAGTGTGGTAGGTGCCCTGCTCCCTGGCTGCAGCTGAGAAGAGAGAAGGCAGAGTCCAGGAACAAACACGGAGGACCTTAAAGGGGGACAGAACTCAATTCAAACGCATTCTGACTCAGGGTGACCCTATGAGACCCTGAGGGGTCCCGCGACTGTAACTCTTTATGGGCATAGAAAGCCTCTGAGAGAGAGAGAGAGAGAGAGAGAGAGAGAGAGAGAGAGAGAGAGAGAACGTGACGCTGGGTTTGCCCTGGGCACCTAGATGTCTTCCACAACTCCTCCTGTCTGTGGCATTTAGGATGGCAGGGCTCATCCTGGTGGGGTGCCGTGGGAGCCAGCTGAGCAAGGGAGGCCTCTGGCAAAGTGACCCTGCCTCCTTCAAGTTACCAGGAAACTCCACTCTCAATTCACTTTTGATGACCCCTTTCTCCAAGGCAGCACAGTTTTGAGTCTAGTATCAGCTTCTCCTGCTTCCTGGCTTGAGTGACCTTGGGTGGCCTTAGAGCCTCCATGTCAGACCCAGCCCATCACCCCTCTCCAAGGCTGTGTGAGGGCCATGACTGGAGACCCTCTAGGCACCCTCCAGGGAGCATGCTGTAGCTGACCGGTTCTGCAGGGCACACCTGGGAACAGGGGTGCTCAAAGTGTGGCTCCCTAGGCAAAGCCCACTCCCCAGTACACAGCTGACATGCTAAGGATGCAGAATCCCACTCCAGAGACACTCCATTGTCTCTGGGATGGGATCCGGCCTCTTCATTTGAGCCCTCGGCCAAACACATAATCCTACTTATTGAAAAACACCCAATGCAGGCGGGCCAGACCCCAGCAGGGCTGAGAGAAAGTTAGTGCCTGACTCTGCTGACTGTGAGCCTGCGCCAAATGTCTGGAGCACCTCCTGCTGGGAACACAGTGGTGACTTTTACTGGGGTGTCTGGAGACTTTCTTGCCCTGCACAGACCTGCCCGCTTCCTCGGCCGGCCTCTGCCCTGCACATCGACCTCCACACCCATTTCACAGGCACTTCACCTTGCTGGCAAGGGTTCATGAGAACTCTAATAAGACCCCCCTTCCCCCTCCCCACAAGAAAGCAACGACTTTCTTCTCTGAACACTGACGTACAGTAGTCTGTTTGGCAATTTCATCGGTCCATTCATTTTATTTATTTTAGTTCATAAAGCTATAGATAGGATTTTTTATGCAAATGACTCCCAGATGAGATGCAAATTGGGATTTGAAGCCAAGAACCTCTGTGGCTGTTTTTGTTTTCTTTTTTTTTTTTTCTTTTTTTTTCTTTTTTTCTTTTTTCTTTTTTTTCTTTTTTTTTTTTTTTCATGGGAGCAGCGGAACTGCAGCATGTCCTGCCTGGTCCTCTGCCCTACGCAGTTCGGCAGCCTCCCTCCATGTGCTTCCCGCTGGCAGCGCCCGGCAGGCCTGGGTCTCAAGCTGGCTGGTGAGGTGAACTCGCAGTTGTGGGTGGAAGTGGGGTGGGGGGCAGGTGAAGAGCAAGACTGCAGGCTGGCCAAGGTGGGAGGGGCTGCTCTCCTCCCACCCAGCCCTGCACACCCCAGAGCAGCTTCAGCTGGAGTGTCCCGCAAGGCTCCCTCCCTGCTTTCCTCCACTTTGTGAAAACCGCTACTGCCTAGTCCCGCGGCCTGAGTATTTCTTCGGAGTTCTGCAGCTCTGAGTTCAAGTCCTGCCCTGATGTGACTCTGGGGCAAGTGGCTTCATTTTTTCTGCGCATTAATTTCCTTGCCTAGATGAGGGTAATCGTGCCCACTTCCCGATGGGGATGTAGCTGGCTACTTGGTGTCCCGTACAGAGCAGGTTATTAAGAACAACAGGTTAGGGCTGTGGACAAAATGGAATGCTGCATTCTGCACTTAAGGAACTTGTATTCTGGATGGCGGAAGTTAAGAATGATATCCCCTTCAGAGCTTCATTCCTCAACACCCAGCTTGCAGAAGGTCACAGGTGACAGTGGAAGCCCCACAGCGATTAAGTCTCCAGTGAATCCCTCTGACCACACTCCAGGAATCTGAGCAGCCTTGCTATTCCCAGACCGCATTGTAGAGTCAATCATGCCAGACGGGATTTGGTTAAAATGTACCACTTTGCCAGTTATCTCCAGTTTAACCCATTTTAAAGCTGTTTCAGTTTTTAATATTTTCCACTTTCTGTTTCCCTCTGTTCTGTTTTGTCATTGTTGGGTTTTGCTCGCTGTTTATGGTTTTCTGTATAGAGACGGTAATTGGATTACTAAGTTCTAGGGTTCCAGTGGTGTAGTGCTTCTGTGATGGGCTCTTTACCACAAGGTCAGGAGGTGGAAATAACGAGCAGCTCCTTGGCAGGAAAGGCGCCTGCTCCTGCAGAGCGTTACAGGCACAGCCGGGCACAGAGGCAGTTCTAAACTCTCCGATAGGGCTGCTACGACTTAGCACCAACTCAGTGCCAGAAAGTTCTGTTCACGGGGCACCGCCAGGAGGTTTCGGGGAAATGGGGTTCAACAACAACGAGCACAAGAAGAAAACGTCCGGAGAAGGATTGTGGTGATGAAGAGTCGTGCGACTCTTCTTAATATGACTGCGTTTTATGATATATGACTCACATGCCAATCAAAGCCTTATAAATCGATCCCCACTTCTATCATGCGGATACAGGCTCATAGCCCATCTAGACAGTGCTACACAGGAAGGCTGTAACTATTCATGGGTGCCGGCAGCCTCGTCTTGTCTAGAGGAAAGGTGGGTAGGTGTGAAGCGCTGACTGCGGAGTCGGCAGGCCAATGCCTGCCCCAGCAGGGCCTTATAAAAACAGCAGAGAGGGAAATGTCCAACCGGAAAACCCTTCCATCATCATCAGGGAAGAGGCAGGGAGTCCTAAGGGCAGGTTTTACCCTTTCAACTGAACAGGCAGACTTTTGACGGTGTCCGGGCACCACTGGGTGGCAGCTGGGAGAGACTAGGTGGCCCATCTCTGTCCTCAAGCAGCTCGTCTCCATTTTTTCACCGAGTTGGAGCAGCTTGGGATTAGAAGCCTTGGGTCCTGGGCTCCACTTCTGTGCCTCAGTTTCCCCACCTGTAACACAAAGCGGCTGTACCAGGCTCCCCTCCCTGGGACACCTCCCAGCACTAGCATTGTGGGCTTCTCTGCAGAGGACTGCAAGCACCCATTCCTTGCCAGCGTTGCTAAGAAAAAGGAGCCCACGAGCCACTGGTGCTCACACATGGACTACAGCAGCCAGAAACCTGGGACCCATGGCCAGATGACTCCCTCTTTCCAGTTCACTGCTGAAAAAATACAAGTCGACAATAAAATAAAACTGCATTTTACACTGTAACCACCAGGGTTTCAACGTGTCCCCTAAGTAATTATTAGTCCAGTACTGTCATATACAGAAAACCACACAAAACATAAACGGGAAGCAAACGATGTCATGTAGTTCTATTGTATTACTGCAAATTTCCTTCGTGCCAAAGCTGAAGCCCTGCAGGAGTGCACCCAGCACTTTGTCTTGCTGAGAGCACTGAATGCACAGCAGGGAGGGGCTACCTACCTTCTCATCCCTGTCACTGACCCTCTGCTCTGGGCCTGGGCTGGCTGGGCGGGGCTAAACTGGGCAAAACCAATGCTTCTTCTGGGAAGTTCCTCTTCTCCGTTTTGTGCCTTCTCATTCTGCCAGCAAAGTACTGGAAAGCTCAACTCTGTCCCTCTGATCCCAGCAGCCAGATGGCTTCCACAAGAGTGGGTGGCACTAAGGATGTGGCATTCCTGGTTACCAGACAGACATGAGCTAGGAATCCTGCCCAGAGCACAGCAGCCACCGGAGAAGAGCAGCGAGCCCAGCGGCCAACTTCTTTGACATTCTGGAGTACACTGTGATGAAGATGAGAAGTGGGGTTTCTCTTCTGCAGTGTTAGTTCAGGTGGACTAGAGAAACAAATTCATAGACACTCATATGTGTATAAAAAAGAGCTTTATATAAAAGAGTAATTGTATATTAAGAAAACATCTTAGCACAGCCCAGATCAAGTCCATAAGTCTGATATTAGCCCATAGGTCTGTCATTAGTCTATAAATTCCTCTTCAGACTCACACAACACATGAAATGATGCCGAGAGCAGGAAGATCACAGACCAGTGGGTCGAAAGTTGTGGGTCTATTGGCGGTGGAGACATCTCAGTTCTGGCAGGGGTCTCTCTCCATGAGCTCCTGCTCCATCAATGTAATTCCATGTGGCTTATCAACAGGAAGGCCTCACAGGGAGTGTTTATATCTGGCCTTTCGTGAGCTCTCCATTTGCACCTCCTAAATGAGGTCATCAAACTGCGACTTAATTGACAGGCTAGTCTCCACCACTTTGCAAGCTGACCGGAGATTATGTAAGGGCCACAAACCAAAATAACCCAACCCAAACCAAACCCACTCCCCTCCCTTTGACTCAAAGTGGCGATGACCTTAGAGGACAAAAGTATAACTGCCCCCTCTGAGCTGCAAGTCTTTACAGGAGCAGGCAATCTCATCTCCCCCAGAGTGGCTGGTTGATTTGAACTGCCAACCTCACCTTATAGGCACAAGGCAAGCCCAATGTCTAACCCACAGCACCACCAGGGCTCCTTAGCCACGCGCCAATGCCAGAGGCAGAAATGCTCGGGGCACATTTCATTCATTCATTGCCACCTCTTCGACAACAACTCAAGGCTTTCCAACGGGCCAGGTGCTTTGCAGACCCTAGGACACAGCCATGGGGCACACTGTGGCTCCAGGACCAGAAGAGCATCTGCCAGCTCCCTAGCGGCTGGGACATGCCTCCCATCTTCCCACAGCCACCCATGGCTGCTTGTATGAAGAAGAGGCTTACAGGCGATATATAAAAATAAGGAACACGGGGCAGACAGAATCAATTATTCTCAGAAAATTAAAAGTGTTCAGCAGGGGAGCTGAAAGGGAAGGTCTGGAAGGTTCCAGTGGACCGAGCCACCCAGAACTTGATGAGGAAAGAGCAGGAAATAACTCGTAAGCCTGCCTCCCATAGACATCATGCGCGTACACACACACACACACACACACACACACACACGTGCGCGCGCCCCAGCCAGGGCCTTGGTGGTGAGTGGAGGCTGAGGACGAAGGAGAATCACAGCCCCTCATGGTACTTCTTAGAGCGGATATTGAATTAGTGACATTAATCCACAGAGGCGACATGCTTAGGGTAGCAGTGATAACCTTAATTAAACCATGTAGTTACTGGATCATGGGCTTGGGTTACAAACAGATTCACTCATCTCGTTAAGGTTTCAAATCCGCATGGCCTTCACCCTGGGTCTTGTTTGGAAAGCACACTTAATTGGGTGGGTGGGGGACAAAATGCGTGTGTGGGCGCGTGCACGCGCGCATGTGCATATGCACATGTGCCCACATTGGTAGGCTCTGTGCCCACGTCTGGAAGCCATGATAAAATTTTAATTAAATTATCTGACAATAATATTCACACTATTAACACAATACTAACAATATTAGCAGCACTACTGTATTGTACTCAAAATAAATCACTCAGCAAAATATGTCAAATGAGCCTGGTGCCCAGAGCCAGCAATCTCGGTAGCCTGCACGCCTCTGCTCGCCCCCTCACCCCTCACCGCTCAGCAGGCTCTTAAAGCAATCTCTAAAGTCTTCGCTATTTGTCTACATTTTTGCAAGTTGCCTCAAATCACCTTAACATCCTGACTTAAGATAATCTGATTGTGAGTTTTGTGACTTTTCCCATGACTTCCTGGCTTCCTTCCAGGGATCTCCACCCACTCCTAGCTGGGAATTGGTCTGCCACAAGCCCGTGGAGGGGAGGAAGTGGCAAGTCCGTGCATGTCGCGTCAACGTCATAGGTCTCCCTGGGCATTTAGGTCGCCCAGTGCCTGTTGGGACACGCAGTTAATCAGCCCCCAACTACTGTGACCTAATCACCAGCAGATTAATAGTTTGTAGTGAAGAAGTGCCTTCTGCTTGTTCACTAATTGCTTGTTGACTTAACTGATGATCATGGTGCTCATTAGAGGTTGTTAGCCCATCCGGGTGCAGAGTGCTGATGCTCAGGAAGTCTGCCTGTTGGAGCTGGGCAGTGGTACCCAGAGCTCTCACTCAGTGCCCATGTGGGGCTTCAACAAGGCTGTGGAAAACTCCATTATCTTGCTGTCCCATTTCTCCACAAGCTGCTTGAAGCTGCCCAGTGTGAGACTTCTCAAAGTCCCCCAGTGACTGAACACTGTACTACATCCCCAGCAATTCAGCTCATTTGAACCTTACTTCTGTGAAGAAGGCATTGATGACCCTGTTGTAGAAATGAAGGAACCTTGGCTCCAAGAGGTTCTGTGATTTACAAAAGGTCATACAGCTTACCAGCAGTGAAGCCAGGATTCAACAGGATAGTCTTAACCATTCTGATGAACTATCTCCATCCTCCCACCTCTGCCTCCAGACACTGGCCCCAGGATTCAAGAGTTTCCTGTGTCTGCGACTCAATTGTGTGATGTGCTGCAAGAGGATGGGAGGAATTGGGGCAGCCCTGAAGATGACTGAGACCTTGTGGTGGGGTGCTGGTGCCACGTGAATATTTCGTGGTTTCTCTGGAGTGTGACTGAGTCAAATGGCAACTTTATCCCACCATCTTGGTAAGCATCTGTCCAGGACAGCTCCTAGGCTCCTAGAACATCGTCTGTGCTGGCAGTCTGGGTCCTGGGGCCATGAGAGCACATGGCTCTCCTGTCCTAGCCAGGATTCAGGAGGGACAGGCAGGAGAAAGCAGTTACCCTTTCTCTCCTGCTCCCACCTGCCCATCCTAAGCAGCTACCACCCACTCTCCAAACCCAACCAAGCTGCTGTGCTTAGGTACATGGTTCTACAGCAACTCCCTAGAGTCCATCGACTCTGCCTTACAGAACCTCTGTAGGGCTTTCTGAGACTGTAAGTCTTTATGGGAGCAGACAGCTTCATCTTTTTCTCGAAGAGAAACCAGTAGGTTTGAACTGCTGAAGTTGTGGTTAGCAGCCCAATGCATAGCTCGCTATACAGCAGGGCTCACTGAAGTCTAAATCACTGCCCTCGGATCAATGCTGCCTCATGGGGTCCTTGTGGGCTTGGGAGGCTGTAACTGTTCACAAGAGTGGAATTCTGATGCATACAGGCCTGAAAGGGACTGCCATCTTGAGTTTCGGTGGTGGAAAAAAACTTTTAAGATCATTTTATTGAGGTCTCTTACAGCTCTTATAACAATCTGTGTATCAATTATATCAGTTATATTTGTACATATGCTGCTATCATTACTTTCTAAACACTACATTTTATTTGAATCCTTTGTATCAGCTCATCTTTTTTCTCTCCCTACCCCCACTCCCACCCTCCTAATCCCTTGATAAACTATTTTCATATCTTTTTTTTCTGTTTGAGTCATCGTGGCTTTATTTTTTATTTTCTTTTTAAATCACTTTATTGGGGACTCTTACAACTCTTACCACCATACATACATACATGCATTGTATCAAGCACATTTTTACATTTGTTGTCCTCATCATTCTCAAAATATTTTCTTTCTACTTGAGCCCTTGGTATCATTTTTCCCTCCCTCCCTTGTGAACACTTGAAAAAATTTAAATTATTATTTTTGCATGTCTTACACTGATCACTGTCTTCCTTCACCCCCTTTTCTGTTGTCTCTCTCCCAGGGAGAGAGTTATATGTAGATCCTTGTGATTGGTTCCCCCATTCTCCCCCCACCTTTCCCTTACCCTTCTGGTATCATTATTCTCATTACTGGTCCTGAGGGGTTTATCTGTCCTGGATTCCCTGTGTTGCAAGCTCTTATCTGTACCAGTGTACATACACTGGTCTGGTCATCTAGCCAGATATGTAAGGTAGAATTGGGGTCATGATAGTGGGGGTGTGGGAGGAAACATTAAAGAACTAGAGGAAAGTTGCATGTTTCACCAGCACTGCATTGAACCCTGACTGACTGGGTCCTCTCCTGTGACTCTTCTGTGAGGGGATGTTCAATACAGATGGGCTTTGGGTTCCCCACTCCACACTCCCCCTCATTCACGATATGATTTTTTGTTCTTTGATGCCTGACACCTGATCCCATGGACACCTCATGATCACACAGGCTGGTTGCTTCTTCTGTGTGGGCCTTGTTGCCTCTCAGCTAGATGGCCACTAGTTTATCTTCAAGCCTTTAAGACCCCAGACGCTATCTATTTTGATAGCCAGGCACCATCAACTTTCTTCACATTTGCTTATGCGCACATTTGTGACTGAACTTTTAAATTGTATGATACATGAATTACATTGCCAATAAAACTGTTGAAAAGAAATAAAGTTAAAAAAGAGCAGAATGTTCTATCTATCTCCCACAGAGCTGCTGGTGGTTTCAAACTGCCAATCATGCAGATCACAGCCTGACTACACCCCAGGTCTTCTGGGGCTCAGTTAGGTGGATGAAACTAGATGGAGCTGCCCTTGCTAAAGATACTGCCAATCACCAGGGGAGTTGGGGCTCTTACAGGACTGTGGCCCTTCCAGGAGTCAGAGAGAGAAACTAAGCTAGGAGCTTTAGCTTGGGGATTCTCACTACTTCACTGAAGTTTGACCTTCTGCAGGGAAAACTAACTCTCTCTCTCTCTCTCTCTCACACACACACACACACACACACACACACACACACACACACACCGTCAGTATATCTGTCAGGGGGGAGTTAGACTCAATAGATCTGAGATAGAAAACAAATTCTTGGCAGGGAATCGCACCAGAAGGAACCAGTTTGAAGCCCTGGTTTAATAACTTCTCAAGGTCATAAAGCAAAATAACCCAAGGAACAGACATTCTATAAGTGAGGTTCCAGAACTCTGAGCCAAATTGACTGACGGGCGGAGGGCACAGAGAGGGGGAAGGCAGGTGGAAGGTAAAAACACCTTGGTGTTTTAAATGTTTTAATCAAGGCACTGGCATTTACGTAGAACATTATACTTTACACAGCAATACAGGAATCATCTCATTTAATCCTCACAATAAGTCCTTGAGGTCAGTGTGATGACCCCCCTGGCTTGCCCAGGATGAGACTATAAAGCTTGCTCAATAAAGCCCTGAGCTCATTAAGGGCAAAGCCAGGAGTCTGGTGCTGGCCTTTGACAGGCAGACCCAGGTGCCTCATGCAGAACCAGTGCTCAGTACTAGCTGTTATTATCACCAGCTAAGGTAGCAGAGGAAGTTCTCGCTACTCTCTGAATAGCTCCCAAGGCACACCACTGGCACTGGGAGGCACAGATTGAGCATGTATGGAGGCATTTGCAGGCATTTACTCATTTACTGTTCTAAAATCCCCCTCTCCATTTTACAATGGAGAGAGGTGTAGCCTAGGAAAGTTAGGGAACTAGCCCCAGGCTACACACCTAAGATAATGTCCTCTTGCCTTTCCCTAAAGAATAAAGCTGCTGCTGTTAATGGGAATGCCACGGAGGGACCCATCACTTCTTGATCAAATAGGAGAAGCCTTCTCTTCTCATGAGTGTCCACAGATAGGCACATGGGAGCAGACATATACACACACACACCTCAGCAACAAAGTCATTGTGGTCATCCCTCCATCTAACCACCCAACCCAGCCTCCTGAGCCCCACTGAGCACTGGGGAGGATGCTCAGTCTTCTCTCAGAGAAGAGTGAGATGCAGCCTTGCCTTGAGGAAGTGCTCAAGGTAAGAGAAGAAGCAGACCTGTAGAGATGCTAGTGCCCAGGAAGGTGACCCAGCGAGGTATCGAATGCTCCCAGAAGCGCAACTATGATTTGGTGATCCGGATTCTGGAATTTCAACTCAGGAACTGACAAAACGTTTGGCATAATGAAAATGAGCTTGGAGTTTTCAAGGAAGGCTAGGATCTCCGGCTGGAGTTGTTGGAAAGATACAGGTGCCACAGGACCTGCTACAAGGTCCAGCAGATGTGTTCTCTGGTAAAGGGTTCTATGTTGCCCTCATGAACCACGGTCTCAGGGACCTTGGTCTCAGTCAATGTCCCCACACCTCAGCTGTTCTCATCTACAAAATGGAAACAAAATGTATCTGCTTTGAGTACTTTTAAAGATGGCAGTAGGGCACAGCTGGTCTATGGCGGCTGGAAGGTCTTTAAAGTATGAAGTTGGTGCATTTGAATGACCAGCACAGGGAGAGCAGCAGAGGGAAGCCGGGACCCCACCCAAGTCCTGGACCCCAGCAGGACAGGACTCCTTGAAGAGACTTGGCTGCCAGGCTCTCTCTCCTTCAGAGGCAGCGACAGCGGCAAGTGCGTCTCTCCGCACCCTCGCTGCCTCCGTGAAAAGACTGCAAAGCACTTGGCAGTGGCACAGTCTTTTATAAATACTTGCTAATAACAACAGCCCCCACGGTCTCCAGGGGGAGAGGGGCCGGAAGCACTAATGAGACTGCGGGGTGGCTGGTCTCTGAGGAAGCTGCCTCTCCCCTGGCCCGGACTCTGGGCACAGCAAGACCCAGGACACCCTGACTCCCCACTCATGCCAATGAGTGGACCTCCGTGTTGTGAGCGATTTCACTCGGAGGTTTTAATTAGTACTAAACAGGCAGGGGAAAAACAAAACAACTGAAGGGCTTGTTCTCTAGTTGGCGGGAGAGAGGGGTGGGAGCGGAAACATCAGGACAAGGAGAACAATGAAAGCCACTGCTTCATAGGTGCCCGACTCAGGGCAAAGCAGGCAGCAGCATCGTTCGGCGATGGACGGGCGGACGGACAGGTGGACGGATCAGACAGCGAGAGGGGAGGAAGACACAGGGCAGGGCAGGGCTGTGGGGCGCAGGGTGGGATGGAGGAGTTGGCGTGTATATAAAAGCCTCGTGAGGAGATTTATGGGGAAGTTGGTGCTGGGAAAAGCAACCGATCTAAGTGGAATATTAATGGAATCCATTTTCTTGCCATCTCCTGCAGGAACACTTTGGAAGTGCAGGGGGGAGGGGGAAGTGGCTTTGCCGTAATAACTGTTATTTATATAAGAGAACAGCACAGATATTTCAAAATGTGAGGTTTCAAGGTAATAACTGGACCCTCAGAATCATCATTATCCATTTAAAAGGCAATTTCTGGACTAGAAAATTGATCAAGAGAAATGGCCCAGTTGTATCATGGAGGTAAATAAATTTGGGTTTCGTTTTTATTATTTGATTCCCTTTTGAATCCGATCAGCCACTGTGGCTGAAGAGCATTGGCTAAGGATGACAATGGAATGACCTTTTCTGGACCAGCCTTGCTGAGTTTGCCGAGGATGTTTGGGAAGAGGCCTCTTTAGGAAGGGGCCTCAAACTTCCGTCCTGGAAAGCAGAGGCTGCGGAGGAAATTCCTGGCTGAATCCAATGGGCACCTTTGGAAGAATCCAATGCCAGCTCCTATAACTCCTCTTTCCCCCCTGTTAAGTTAATCACAAAAGGTAAACACTCTTACACATAGCTTTTCCATTGGTACCAAATTTATACTTTTTTTTCCTTTCCAAAAACAAAAAGAAAATAATAGAAAATCATTCTGTAAAGCTGGCTGTAACTTGCCTTCTCCACTAGACTAAAGGCAGAGTCCCATGTTGGCTTACATAAGTCTACATGCTTCTTTTTAAAAGCTGCAGGCTCTTCCTTGACAAGACTAAGCTAGAATTTCAGGAAGTGCCCATGCCCCTCTGCCTGGACATGTATATCCTGGTATGTGAGTCTTTGCACACTGGCAGAAGTATTGCTGACGAATAATTCCTGGAAGTAAAAGACCTGGGTCAAAGGGTATGAACATTTTAAATTATACTCAACTGGACATTGCAGGTCTTGATAAATGAGGTCTGACAACCTCTGCCCTGCGGGTCAAATGTATTTTAATAATGGCAGGCTAGTGAGCATTACTGTGAAGTATCTTTTGGGAACTGGAGGTTTGTTTATTTGTAAATGAGGGGCAAGGACGAAGGTTGAAAGCTAAAACTAATTTCAAAATACAGACAGTCCCCAGGTTAAAAACACCCAATTTATGGGCTACTTGTCCTTGCCCTTTAATGTTGGGCACATCCACCCTGTTTTCCAAATGCTTAGAATAACCCCTCCTCAACAATTTCTTCATCCCCACCACGCATTTACATTGCTGAAAGGACTTAGAACCTTTTCTTGCACTAACCCCGAGCCGAGTCATTCTGAGTCATAGTAGCCCTGCAGGACAGGGCAGGGCAGTCCCAAAGGGCTCCCAGGGGCATGGATCTCTAAAGACATCGATTGTCACATCTGTCTCTCAAGGAGTGTCTGATAGGCATGAACTGTTCACCTTTTGGTGAGCAGCTGAGTGCTGTAACCACTGTGCCATCACAGCTCCGCTGTATACACTAAACCAATAAAACCAAACCCACCCTATCAAGTTGATCCTGACACGTAAAACTCAATACTATCAAGTTGATTGCAACTGAAAGTGACCTTATCGGACAGACAGAGCAGAACTACCCCTGGTTGGGGGGAGGGGGGGTCCAAGACTAAATATTTATGGGAATAGAAAGCCTCAATTTTCTCTCAACGAACACCTGGTGGATTCAAACTGCTGACCTTGGGGCTAGCTGTCCCACGCTTAGCCCACCACCCCATTGGAGCTCTTTAATACAGAGCTTCTAAGGCTTATCTGGAAGCAGCCTGATGCTTACCCCGCAGTGCCACCAGAACTTCGACTGCCCAGAACCCTCACCCTTGAGTCAAGTTGACACTTGCTCTCACAGGCTCCAGAGGACAGAGCAGAAATACCCCACTGCGGCTTCTAACGCCGTAAATCTTTTTGGGAACAGAATGCCTCATCTTTCCTCTCTCAGAGAGACTGGTGGGTTTGAATTAATGATCTTATGATGATCATCAGTGTCAAGGATCCTGCACTTTCTTGGACCAAAATAAGGCTAAATTAGAAACATAGCACTTGTTCCAACTTATCTACAAATTCTTAAAGAAGCAGTTAAGATTGAATCTTGGGCCTACCCTGGGAAGTACCCATACAAGGTCATTTTGGTTGTTTGGGTGAATGAAGGAATAACAAAGGCATGGTTATTTGATGATATGTACACACCATAGTGGGGCTCTGAGTCATTTACTAGACGCCAGCCCCTGGGAACACGACACACACACACACACACACAAACACACACACGTCAGATGTCCAGGCCCTGGCCCATATGGAAGACCCCAGGAATATAGGGTAGTGTCAGACACAGTATGGTTTCAGCCTTTGGGTCTACATAAAATCAGAATGATGTTATTTCTTCCTCCCACCTTTTTGAAAACTGTTTCATTGGCATGCAATTGGGAGATCATATGGTCCATCAATTCCATCGCATCTAGAAGACTTGTACAATCATCACAATAAATTTTAAAACATTTTCTCCTTCCTTGTATTCATTATTATTAGGTCCTCAGTCTCCCTCCTCCTCCCTGCCATACCCCCAAGAAGCCATTAAGACAATTAATTACTTGCTCTATAGCTTTTACTATCCTGGATTTCATATACAGAAAATAATACTCAAAACAACAGCAACAATAACACTAAAAATAACAAAGTAGAGCACAACACCAATCAAAGGAAAGGACAAAGTGTTAAAAGCTAGAACATATTTAAAGTGGGTTAAAAGGGAGATATAATGATAAATTGTTCATTTTTTAACCTAACTGCATTTGTCCTGATCCACTTTTCAATGCACTATGCATGAGAGTAAGAATATTTACATCCCTAGTCTTTGGTCAGAGAAGATTCATGGGAGGCTTAATCTGTTTGGACCCTACAAATGGGTTTTAGGCTTTCACTGTCATCCAATGCCTTCAGCAAACCAGGTGTTCACAATTTAAGTTCTGATACCACTCCCTCCTTTGGATTTGGATTTTATTATTTACAATCCTTGGCTCTCAAAGGCTGGGGTGCTTCTTTCATGTGGACTTAGTTAATACCTTACTTAGATGGCTGCTTGCTTGAAGACAAATCCTTAAGACCCCTGGTGATACTCCTCCTGATAGCTGGGTACCATCTAGCTTCTTTGACACACTTTGCTACCCATTTCTTCAGTGATCACTTCACGAGGTCTAACACCAACCTGGCCATGTTCTAAAAACTCATTGTTCTTAAACTGGAACTAGAATTAAGTGCCAGCCCCAAATCCATTCATGCACCCTCTGGCTCACCTTAGAGATATTGTCATTTTATGTTAGAAAACATTATCAATCATCCCCCCTTGGAGGGTGCCAAGGGATGGTGGCCCAGGACTACTTACTATTTTCATGCCCTTCTTGCTTTATTATGACATGCATTAATTGCATTGATGTGGTTGGCATTATTCTGCCATTGTGAATGAATAGTATTTAAATTCTTTCCCTATCACCAGCCCTCGTTGTGTGTGTAAATAGTGTATAGTCACTTAAGAGTACAAGTCAATAATAGTGTGTTAGTACAGGTAGACTAGAGAAACAAATTTCATAGATATGCGTATGGATATAAGGGTAAGATTTATATACAAAAGGAATAGAACACTGAGAAAGCATCCAAACCAGTCAGTTCAAAGCCATTTAAGTCCGATATTAGCCCATATGCCCGATATTAGTCTATAAAGTCT
>PVJH01014242.1:0-57607 GCA_004026705.1 Nesogale talazaci
GTGGTGGTGGAAGAAGATGCTGGTGCTCTGCCATGAATCTCCGAGCACGAGCTGCTCATAATTGCCTTAGATGCGTTTTCACTTCTCAAATTTAAAACCATTTACTGCTGGGAACAGATGTTAAATTCAGGACGCTTGTCAATTGTTGGCGCCATACACAAAAAAGATGCTTAAAATTAGAAGCCTGATTGAATTTTAAGTACAGTGATCACAGTGGTTGGAGCTAAAATAATTGAAACGGTAAACAGCTTATTGTGGGAGACAGGAGTAAGCCATGGAAAAGAGAAGCTGAACTTGAATGTGGAAAAAAACAACAAAACAAAACAAAAACCCAAACCCCATGTTGCTGAGTTATGATGGGGGTTTTATCTACCATGATCATTAAGTTAATTAATACTTGGTTATCACAGAAACCTTCACAGTGCTGATGGAATAGTATTACCGAATATGTGCTTTCCTGACACTGCTGATCACGGGGACGGTCATGTGAAGTTAAAACCCATTATGTACAGAGGCACATAAGGTTCACGCTCTAGGCAGCTCACTGGGGTCAGAAGTTTCGACTCTCTGAAGAAAGGCCTGGAGATCCATATGTTCCCTTTGATTCTGACCCTCCTGGCACCCCTGGGAGCTGACTCAACCACTCTGGTCTATGGCTAACCAGTGTTTAGAGGATTGGTTATTTTGTTTGTTGGTTTTTTGGGCATCACTGGTGGTCCTGAGAGCCGCCGTTGGATTTACCGCCAAGCACATGGGCTGCAGTTTCACACTCAACCACCTACGCCACCGGGGCTCAGCTCTGAGGATTGGTTATTTTCCATGCCCATGAGGAGGGCTGCTTAGGAGATGGCCCTGCTTCGGCCACATTTGATAGGTAGGGCTGATGTCACAAGGCCAGTCGTTCTCCTGTGGTGACACTGCCCCCCTCCCCTTGGCCCCGCGGGGCAGAGAGGTGGATGGGGGTGGGGGGAAGCTTCTGGACCCCAGAGCATCCCACAGAAGGGTTTCTCAGAAAGGCCGGGGCTTGCCTTCCTGCGGTGGCAGACCTGCTCTGCATGAAGGCTCTCACTGCTCTGCGTCCCTCCTGCCTCCCATGGCATGCTGGCTGCCAGTGCCAGACTTCCAGGCCTCCCTGTCTGCCTCCCACATCTCTGGACTTCTCGGCCTTGCTTTCAGGAAAACCTCCCTCCCTGTGCGGGCTTCCTCTGTGCTGTCCCTAAAGCATCCCCCTTCGCATTTCAGTGTAGACTCACTTCCTAGAAGCGCTTCTGATCCTGCCAGGACCTTGTTGCTCTACTGACTCCAGGGAGCATCTGCCCTGCCGGCTGAGGGCTGTCAGAGAGCACGGAGACAGACACCCCAGCATCGGCACTGTGGCGTGTAGGAGACTCTCGGGCACTCACTGGGGAAGGGCCCTCTGTGGTTTTCCTGGCCTGGAAAGAATGGCAGGGAGTGGCCCACAGCTGCCTGCTCTCACCGGAGTCCATCTCCAGTTTCCTTGG
This sequence comes from Nesogale talazaci, assembly GCA_004026705.1. Lineage (NCBI taxonomy): Eukaryota > Metazoa > Chordata > Mammalia > Afrosoricida > Tenrecidae > Nesogale > Nesogale talazaci. The sequence continues at coordinate 1,503 of PVJH01014242.1, forward strand.
CTCCCAGGTACACAGACAGTGGGGAGGAGGTATGGCGGGGGGGGGGCCAAGCCCCCCCCCCCCCACCGCAATGCAACCTCATCAGCTGATGGGGAGATGTGCTGTGTTGTGAGGAACTGGGTGTTTGCTGAAAGTCAAGTCCTCCCAGGCCTGGAATCAGTGTTTCTGTTTCTTCCTCTTCCCCAGGGATTCCCGGCAGCGCGTGCAGGCTGCCTGCTTCACAGTTCCGGGGGTGCTCTTGCAGCTGAAGCTGGAACCTGCGAAGTTAAACAGAGCGTTGCCTTTTCTCCTCATCGATTCTGTGCAGTGCTGGGATACCTCCGGCATCACCGTGGGTCAGGAGCTCGAGGAAAATGCTGAGAACGGACTACCAGGTATCCCCCGCGTGTGTTAGTCTGGGTGGACCAGAGAAGCAAATCCAGAGACAGGTGTATAAGAAAGAACTTTATAACAAAGAGTAATTGTCTATGAAGAAAACATGCCGGCCCAGTCCAGATCAAGTCTGTAAGTCCCATATTTGCCCTTATGCCTGATATCAGTCTGTAAGTTCCTCTTCAGACTCACATGACACATGCAACGATGCCGAGTGCAGGGAGATAAGAGGCCAGTGGGTGGAAAGCCTATGGTTCCAGTGGTGGTGGAAGCAGCTCGGTGCTGGTGTGGGTCTCCACGTGGCTTCTCCAGCTCCAGGGTTCTGGTGGGGATCATCTTGGCTCCTTGGGGCTTGTCAACAGGAAGACCAAGCAGAGAGTCTGTGTGTCTCGCCTCCAAGGAGGAGGACAGGAGTTCCCAGAATCCTCAGGAGAAGGCCATGCCCCTACAGAGGCCTCATTGGCTATGACTTGATTGGCAGGCTCAACCCCATCCCTTTGCTCGAATTGACAAGGTATTATGAAAGTTCAAGGTGAGGCTGCCGGGTTAGCATTCATATCTGCAGCCGGAGGGCCTTGGGAGAAGCTCAGGCCTACAGTGTGCACCACGGGATGTCACTCAATGACTCTGGTCATAAAACCTGTGTGTATCAACTGCCAGCTAGAGGCTGAGGCAGCCCCAGGCCTGGGTCCCAGGGCCATCACGTAGCAGCTCTGTGACCTCTGAGGCTCCCAGTGTCATCCTCTGTAAATTGGGGATGCTGGCCCCCACCACCTCGCACAGTTGGGAGAGTAGAATTGGGTGAAGAAAGGGGTTTCAACCTTCCACAGCCTACCTGACAGTGTCTCTCTTCTTTCTCCTTCCCGGAGGTACTGGATTCAGCAGTGACTCTGATTCTGGGGCTCATTTAAAGGTAAGGATGCTGGCGGGTCTCCAGGCCAGTTCAAGACCTTCTGCTCTGGGGAAGACTCCGGCTTGCCTCAGGTTATGCCTGAAAGAAGTGTCCAGCACTATGGTGATAAGAGACAGATGGATGTTTGGTGTGCTTAAGGGCACAGAGCCTGGCTAGGTCAGGTCAGGGTTGTGTCTTGTGGCAAGTAGGGGGGTACACCTGGTTCATCAAGTGTTAGCTCCTTATCAGGAGAAAGCCTTCTCTCTTTCTCTCTCTGGCTGAGAGGGTCTCGTTAGGCTGCTGGGGGGTGGGGTGCGGGCCTGGGATTGGCCCAGCTGTTTAACATTGACTGACATTATAGCTGTGACAGATGCTTTAGAGATTCATTTTGGGGTATTTAGTATAGAGGTAAGCTGTTACTGCTCCAAGCCTCACACTCAACATTAAACCCTCTTTATTAGCCATCAGATTTAATGGGCAGATCCCCCAGGGACCTGGAGACAGTCAGCTGCCACCCACTCAACACACTTCATCAGTTAATGGTCGCTCACAGGCTGTGCAGCTGCCCTGGGGCCAGGTGGGTAGGGGCTCGTTGAGCGCACAGGAGCTGGAGGAAGTGGTTTCTGGAAGCGCCTAAGCTTCCCTTCCCTCCACAGGCTCTCTCAGCCCTGCTGGTCTTCTGGCACATAAGCCTCATCCTGGGAAGCAGAGGGTCTGCAGGCTTGTGAGTTTGCTGTGTGGCCCATTTGTGTGGCTGCCCAAAGCCCCTGAGCAGCCCCTCTGGTTCCATGGCGGGGCTCCATGAGACCTGCTTATGAGGAATATGCATGGACCGAGGCAATGGAACCAGGGGCCAGCGCATCCTCAGCGCCAACGCGTGGCCACTTCTGGTGTGTCCAAGCAGGACCGGTCTCTGCAGGCCTCTCAGTGGCCAAGGGAAATCACCAGACCTTTCTCCCGAGGGCTCTGGTGGACTCCATCACCCCACCTGATGGCCATTCATTGAGCAGGCCACCTCTGCCCCCCTCAAGTGGCCTCCCGTGCATGAAGGGTTATAAATACCGGGGCCAGGCTGCTGCAGGCCCTGCGAGTCTGGGTTCAGACGGATGCCGGTGGAAATGTTGCCGGAGTGCTCTCTCTCCTCTGTCAGAGCCGTGAACCAGGGAGCTGCGCTTATCGGTAAGCAAGGTGATTTGTCAGGGAGATGAAGTTCCTTGCAAGGAGAGATGAGAGAGAGGTTGGGGGTGGGCGGGGCGAAGGCAGGGGAGGAGAAGAGGCGTTTAAGCCTAAGGGAGTTTGGGCTTGGGGAGGATATTGTTTATTCATAAGACGGGGTGGAGAATTCTGGGAATTGGGTATGCGCGCAACAGGTGTTAGTTAGCATCCCCGATGGCTGGATGGCATGCAGGTGCTGGTGAGCTCTCAGGGCCCCGTCCTCTGCCTGGCGGCGTTTGCACTTGAGTCAATTACAGGCACGTTTGGTCTACTCCTGTCCCTGCGTCCGGTCGGAGCGAGCCCACTGCTGCCGGACGAGGGCATGGGCAGCAACCACCGCACAGACTGTTCTTGCGAGGGCAGGGAGTGAAGCGGAAAAGGACCCAGGTTCGTGTGATAAGCCACAGGGTTAAAGAGAATTGGGTCTGAGGTATGGTTGTGGGTGCACCTGGGGAGATGCCTCAAGGCCCCCCACACGTGAGACGGAGGTAGGGCGGTGGAAGACTATGTCCTTTCCTAACCTGCCTCAGAAACAAGATCCGGGATTAATCCAGCGACCCTCCTATCACTGCTCTTTACCTTCTTGGATCTCACTCTCTCAGACGTGTTTTGTCTGAGGAGCCCTGGGACCTTGGAGGGGGGGCTCGGCCAACGTACCTGCAATGCCCCTCCTTCCCTCAATGTGCTCCTTCTTCGGATGCCAGGGCCAGGTTCATGAGTTAGCACCCCTTTTTTTGTTTCGTTTCCATTGCGTGTCTGGGAGATTATTTTTCCCTCCATGTTCTCAGCGGCTACTTTTCTTAAAGCACAGAAAGGCTAGGCGATCCCAGTGAGCCCGTGTAGAAAAAAGTATTGGAGTGGGATTCCCAGAGAGTGCGTCCAGCTTGGCAAAGGCGTGTTTATCTTGGTGAATGGTCCATCTGTCGTCTCCTCCTTCGCCTGCATGCATTGATCACGTTCACGAGGTGTGACCTCCCAGTGGAATGGGAGGTCAAGATGGTCGCTTACACCTTTGTGTCACTCCGGACTGGCTAACAAATGGCATTCCAGAGAGGCAGTCTCTCAGGGCCCATTGTGGTCTTCACAAGAACTCTCACAGCCGAGGCGCGGCTGCTCTTCTGCAAAACCCACACGCACTCACTGGTCCCCTTGGGCACATTCCTGGCCTCCAGGAGCTGGTGGCAGATGTGAGTCAGCGGCTCTCCCAGCCCCTGGTTCAGAGCCTCCTCCCTCCAGCCTTCTGGTTAGTTGGGGGCTCGGCCCAGCAGTCCGCCAAGCTCACGGGTCTGCCAGCCTGAAGAGAAGCTGCCCTGGTCAGTGGCTTCCTTTCCCTGTCCACCCCAGCCGGCCCACACCTCTGAGGTACCAGGAAGGACTCCTGTGACCTAAGAATCCTGTGCCTCCCCCACAGGCAGGCTCCTTTCCCATCTACAGCTCGGTCCTCTGTGTTAAGGCAAATCCTCTCTCAAGGGAGAATGCATAAAATGAGGAGCACAGCACCCTTCAATTCCTGTCTCCATGGTCAAGGCTGGGCTCCGGGGGCTGGAGAGGCGGAGGCTCCGAAGCCACCCAGGGTCCCAGAGCTTTGGTCCGTTCACCTCTGGCTGGGTTTGTAAAAGAGGCTTTGACTCCCTGCGAGTAGGCCTTAGGGACCCCCACCTCGTGATTTCAGTCAATTCCGGTATTAGAAGAGCCGAAGAGAAAAGCGTTGGAGATTTGACAGTGGGAGGTGAAGCGGAGCATCTCTCCCGTTCCTGGATTCCCCTTGGCCACCGTCCCAGCGTGCTTTGGGCTTATCTGGTTTTAGCCCCGAACATCTCATGCCTGGGAAGCCCCGTCGGTAGCTGATGTGCAGGATGACCAGCTAGAGAGCAGGTCCTTACTATTTGCAGGGCTGTGTCTGACCTTGGGATCGAAGTTCCTGGCATACTATTTAACAGGAAAGGGAGGGCAGCAGCTGACCCAGAGGGAGGACACTGCCCTCTGGAATATGCTGGTTTACCTTTCTTAGTTTTCATCTCTTTCCTTAGCATATTCTCTACGCGTTTAGTCTCTCATGCTTGTTCTTGAATATGTTCTTTCGTCTCACCGAAGAAGAGGACCACTTCTGGCGTGGCACTTCCTCCTGGCTGCCCCCTCCCTTCCCTTTGGCCCCGCTGCCCCCCCTCACCCCCTCCCGCACAGCTTCCACCACTAAAACAAAGTCAGGTCAGCCTGCTCTCCTGGGCTGGCCTGTTTTCTTCTGTGAGGAGTGCGTCTTCACTTCAGGTGGCCTCTCTGGATGCAAGGGGGCCAGGCTTTAAGTAGGGACTGGGTCCACTCCATGCCCCTGACTGTGAGGGCACTCGTGCTGGGCTCGAGGCAGGAGGGGCTTCTCCTTCAGAAGTTCCTGGAGGCAGGACTGATGAGCCTTCTGCTGTGGTAACTGTGCTTGAATTGCTGACTGGAGGCCCCCAGCTTGCATCCCCCCTGGCCCCTGAGTCTTGTTTCTCACTCCAGAGTGGGCACCTGGTCTCGTCTGCCAAGGTCGGTCCTGTGTGCCTGGCTGGTGCTGATCAATCAATGCCGGGAGTTCATGACGGTGCCCAGACTCAGGGTATTTTAGGAGGTGGTGGGGATACCTGTAGTTTTTCTCAAAGTGCAGATTTTTGCCACAGCCTCAGAAGCTGATAACCAGGAGATCATCCTGGCGGAAATTCCTCTGGGGCTCATGTTTGAGGTGGGAGAGGTGTGATAATCAAATCCCATCAAAGTGCCACACGCGGACCGACGCCTGGCATGCGAACCAGGCCATCCCTCCAGCCCTGGAGCTGAATGCCGTTTGATACAGGGGACCCTAATGGAGATTCAACTAATACCTGTAATTTCCAGAGAAATCAATTTAACCGTCACAATCAGAGCGTGGAATTGGAGTGAAGACAGGCCCGAGGAGCTGGTGGGCGGCTTCAAGGAGCTTCGTTGGCAGCCTGGTGGTTTTACAGCAAAGGCAGGCCAGAGCTCGGCTGTCTCTTGATTCTGCTGAGCGGCGTCCTGGGCCGGGTCCCGAGACTCTGCCCGAAAGAGAGTGAGGAATCACTTGGCCAGAGGTTTATCTTCGGGGTCTGACCCCTCACACCGGACAGCTGGCCAGGGGGAGGCTGGTTACTCTGTGGGGAGGGATCCAGAACTCTCTGAGGAGGATGGGGTTGCCTACCCAGGCCCGCAGGAAGGGCTCATTCTCAGGGTTTGGGAGGGGAAGAGCGGAGGGGCCGTGTCCCAGGACAGGCAGGAAGGTCTATAATAAGGTAGATGCTCACTGCAGTGAGATTTCAGGGAATCCATCACGCCCTGTCGGTGCTGCAGCAGAAGCCCAGGGCTGACCACACCTGTTCTTGATATCATCAGATTTCGACGCAAAATGTTGAGAAAATTTTACATCGGAATCCTACCCAACACACGTGATTTTTGTGAACAAAAGCATTTCCTGTTTCGGTCACTCGGCTTCGTTGGTGGTGTTGGTATGCCTTGTTTAACACTTTTGCAGCTGTGTCCCAAGTGTTTTGCTAGGATTTGCTTAGTTCTTGTGACATTTTTTTTAGCTAAAAAAACCTGGGTCCCAAGAACGTTTTTGAAAAGAATCGTCATGATAAAAAACTGATCAACCGCGTTACCGATATCGTTGATCATTTAGTAAACCCTTTTAGAAAACAGTTAAGGAAGCGCCAACAGTAGGCCACATTAGACAGATCTATTTATTTTTTGAGCAAGCCAGCCAGGTCCTGGTGAAAAAAGGCAAAGAAAGGAAAAAACTCCTGAAAAGCAGATACCAGGTGAGATCTCCTCTCCACATCCGTGTCCACAGATCCAAGCCCTACTGTAGTTGTTAACAACTTTAATGTTGTGTTTCTTATTTAGATTATATTATTCAACTCTGAACTTATTTCCTTTGACATTTCTGTGTAATAGCTTGTAAAACAGCCATGACCAGGACAAAAAAACTTGGTGGTCAAGGACGGATTAATCAGTTTTCCGTTATTTCTTATGGGAAATATCGATTCGGAACTCGACTGCATGGCATCCCGATGCTCCTTCTGAAGGGAAGACAGTCGGGGTCTGGGGTTCTACTGTAGTTCTGTCCCATGCATGCTTGTGTATGCACACGTACCCTAAAGGGACCAGATTTTAAGCGGGACACCATTGATGGGGGGGAGGGGGGTTGTTCTTGATGAAAGATTTGGTCTCTATGAAGCAACAAACATGTTCATAGAATGCAAAAATAGTGTCGTGATGTATTTATTTTAATTTTAAAGCACCGCGGGACGCGGGATGCATGTTAAAAAGCGGGGCGCCTGGTCACCTTAACGTACAGACAGGCGGGCTTTCTTCTGACAGAGGGAGCTAAGAGTCAAAAAACAAAGCAGAAGGAGCCAGTCTTGTCCACCAGGTACATTCCCAGTTGATTTTATTAAAGCAAAACATTAAGCGATGTATCTTCTGTTTGCTATTGTTGGAAAATGTGTGGCAGCCGTCGTGTGGCCCAGGGGATGAGCAATGTCTCTGCCTTTAGCACTGTGCTATTTACGTGGGATCAAATCGACGACAACGCTGGCAAAAGGCTACGTAGGAAGCGAAGGCTTGATGCTAATTGGAGGAAAAGGGCGAGTGAGCTTAGTGACCCAGCTGGAGAAAAGGGAATCGGTGTCGCTGTATTGTAAGGGGAGGAATGATCACTCTGACAGGACAGCAGCGGACGGGTCTTCACTGTGGACCTTCAGGCCTGTTCTTAAGGTGCTGGTGCCACAGACAAGACACCCTGTGCTTTCGCTGACCCCCGACGAAGCGGCCGATGCTGGATCCCCTGGTTCTACTCCTCACCCCCTCAGGCCCTTATTGCTAGGTGAAGCCTACAAAACCTCGACTTACTAATTCAGGAACACAGTCCGAGAATCAATGTGAGCTTGGCTTCTTGCAGTGGTTAACTTTGTGTGATAGGTTTGTTGTGCCAACATGACCAGTGAACACATGTGAGATCAATTGAAGGGTGGCGCTAGAAATGGCTTGGTGAGTCCCGCCCTCGCTCTCTGGTTCTTGGATCTTCAGACCAGCTGGCTGCCTTGTTTGTCCTGTGCCTCGATTTCCAAGCTACATGACCCGTGGGACACCTAATCCGTGGACTGTGTTGCTGTGAGTTGAGGTTCCTTCAAGCCCTGTTTTGAGATGCTCCTTGAATAAACATCTCTTGAGCTGGGACTGTTGGTGACCTGCCTTGCTGTTTGCTGCTTGTGGCCGGAGAGCCTGAATTGCTCTACAGAATTGCTCTACATGGCGGCCCTCAAGACTCCAAGGACTGCCAGTCTACTAGCTGTCTCGTGCAAGTGAGTTTCACCAAGCCATTTGTACTGCTTTATAGTTAACTATTTATTTCTTATGTTAGATATCTTCCTATCTATATAAATATCTTTATCTATAAAATTTAGTGTCTTGGTTTTGTTTTTTCTAGAGAACCCTAACACACTTTGCTTTTTTTAAAACAAAGTTTAACCTATGGTATTATTATTTTTTTGTTTGTTTTTGGGCATCACTGCCCTCTGGTTGTTGTGGGAGCTACCCAGCCTTGCTGCTGCTGAATTTGAACCACCAAACCAGTGGGCACTCAACCACTGTGCCACCGGGGCTCAGCCCCTACTTATGGTATTTAAAAAATAACTTTAGGGCTGAGCCCTGGTAGTATAATGGTTGTGTGTGGGACTGTGGCCCACTGGATCAGCTGTTCAAATCCAGCAGTAGCTCTCCAGGAGCAAGGCTGGGCCTCCTACTCCCACTAGAGGGCAGTGATGCCAAATTTTTTTTTAAAAAAATTGCAATGATGCTGTTTCACTTTGGGAAGGGAAAACATGCTGAATCAGGCCGAGATCTTTGAGCATTTCAAGCTGGCCTTTCCCAGCTTCCCAGAGGTTGCCTGGTTTTAGGTTTGGTGTTTAGTCTTAGTGAGAAATTCATCCTATGCACATGAGCACATGGGAATCTGTAGCACTTATGGGTTTCAAAACACGAAAGGTAATATCACATATTTGTATGTATGTGTGTATATATATATATATATGATTCATTATACAGCTTGCTTTTTCCCTCTAAAAATGTCTTGTAAACTGAATTATGTCAGTACATTGGGAGGATGTTTTGGAGGTGATGATGGCAACAGGTGTGCAAATGTGGTATGCATTCAATTGACGTGCGTGTTGATCATGATGGGAGTTGTATGGGCCCCCAATGGAATGATTAAAAAAAAAGAAATAAGGAGGGGGAAAGAGGAGCTTATATCAAGGCCTCAAGGAGAAAATATTTGGAAGTGAAGATGGCAACATGTGTCCAAATGTGCTTGGTACAAAGGATGTGTTGAATGTTATGAGAGCTGTAAGAGCCCCCCCCAAAAATTACTGGAAAAAAATTCATTTTGGTGGTGCCATCTGTGAGCACTCGGAAAAGAACCCGCGGCCACCACCCAGAAACGGGACTTGGTGCCGCCATGAAAGGGCAGGAGCAGGGCGTCGGGAGCCAGGCCACGCTCCCACTCGTCCACGCTCACTTCCAGAAAGGCGCCATGCCGAGGCTGAAGAGCTGTACTCCGCGACCATCGGCCAGTGTGTCCATTCAGCCTGGGCCGAGCAGGTCCCGAAAGCAAATGCTGCCCTGATGATTTGGCTACCGCGTATAACAACAGGGGGCAAATCAAGTACTTGAGGGTTGATTTTCACAAAGCCCAATTTCGAAGTTCCCTCTTACAACCGAGGGCTGATTCTGTATAGGCGAGGATATTTTGACGAGGCTTTGGAGGATTTCAAGAAAACACTGTATATAAATCCTGGATTTCATGACGCTGTCTTGAGTTTAAAACAAACTCTTATTGACAAAGAAGAAAAACAAAGAAGAAATTATTGAAAGAATATTGAACATTTTAACTTAATTGCTCCTTATACCTGTATCCAATTGTTTCAGATTTAATTTAAGTAGTAGCCTATTTTGATTTATATTTAAGATAGCAATATTCATACATTAGCACTGAAAGGTAAATAATGTGAGATAGTTTCAAATATAGAAAATATTTGCTAACTAGATATGCTTTTTATAAGACGTAAATATGTGATGCCAATGTATAATTATAAATCACTATTAAGAAAATAACTTAAAGGAATGTACGGTGTATTCAGTGAAGCATTTATTTTTGCCAATTTTCTCTTGTAAACATTTTACATCTACAGAAAAATACAACAAATGCCTTCACTTACAAAAGCTCTTCGCTTACTAAGTTTGATAGTTAACATGGTACCCTACTTGCCTTTTCTTTTGTAATTTAAATATGTAACTGCTTTTTGCTGAAGTACTTGAAAATAAATTCTAGAGATCAGGAAAAAAAAATTATTTCACATTCATGCTGTGGCAGGCAGTACAATGTCTCCCCTCCTGCAAAGAGTATGTAGCCCCGCCCTTGGAGCCTGTGGCCTTCCTGCCCATACGTTCCCAGGTGTGTGCGTGGTGAAGGGCCTTGAGACGGGAGAGGCGTGTCCCAGGGCGCAGGTGAATCCAGTGGCATCGCAGCAGTCCTTGGGGAAGAGGCTGGAGGAAGCGTGGGTCAGAGAGACATGACATGAGCAGGACCTGCTTTTGTTGTCCTTGAAGAGGGAGGAGGGGCCTCGCTTGAACTGGGGAATGTAGGGGTCTCTAGAAAGTCTGAAATGATCTTCCGTTCATAGCCAGCAAGAATATAAGGGACATCTGCCTGAGGGCAAGGCTGGTGAGGGGCCAGAACAAACTCATCGGAGGCAGAATCTGTATGAACAGTAATTAGGGCTGAGGGGTCTGGTAACTGTGAGGCATAACCTTTCGCAAACCCAACGCTTGGAATTAAAGCACCCGCACAGACTGCTGGGTCATATGATAGGCGTATTTTTAGTGTTTGAAGAAATTGCCAAGTGATTTCTCAAAGTGACTACCTAACTACCATTTCCCATCCTCACCAGTGAGGTAGGAGACAGAGTGTCTGGGTATTCTTGCCGGCCTTTGCCAATGGTGAACGTTTTCTGTTTGAGTTGTCCTAACAAGTATGCTGGAGGGCCTGGTGGGGCAGCGGTTAGGGGGGTGGTGGTTAACTGAAAGGTTGGCATCTAGACCCAGCGGTGATTTTGCAGGGGAAGAATGTGGCCGTCTGCTTCCACAGAGACTGAGCTCTGTTTGCAGGACTCAGCAGGATTTCTTCCAGAAGGGTTTCCAAGGCTGTTACTCTCCAGAGCAGCAGTTTTCAATCTGTGGGTTGTGACCCCTTTGGGGGGGGGAGTCAAAGAACCCTTTCACAGGAGTCACCCGACTCATAGCGTGACTCAAACTACAGTGATGAAGTAGTAACAAGGATAATTTTATGGTTGGGGATCACCACCACACGAGGAACTGTATGAAAGGGTTGTGGCATTAGGAAGGTTGAGAATCCCTGCTCTGTAGCCTCCTCTTTCTCCCGAAGAGCAGCTGGTGGGTTTGAACCCTCAACCTTGCCACCAGCAGGCCAGTGCATAACTGGCTCTACCCCCAGGGCTCCTTCCGTGAAGAGCAGAACCTTGGAAATCCTATGGGGGCGGATCGCACATGCCCTCCAGCAGGGGTTCTCAACTTTCCTACCCCTGCGACCCTTTCAGACAGGTCCTCATGTGGTGGTGACCCCCCAACCTTAGAATTATTTTTGTTGCTACTTCATCACTGTCATTTTGCCACTGTTATGAATCGGGCGACCCTTGTGAAAGGGTCATTGGACCCCCAAAGGGTGGAGAAGTGCCGTCCTGCAGGGTGGCTGTGAGTTGCGATGAACCCCAGAGCAGTGGGCTTGAGAGGTGCGGTCCCCACTGGCTAGTGATGTGGACTCTCTTCATGGGCGTGTCTGCCCTCTGCATATCCCCCTGAGAGAAAGGCAGACTGTCTACTGCTATAAAGAGTCTCAGAAACTCACAGAAGAAGTCTACCCTGACCTGCGGGGTCCCGGCGAGTGGGGATCCACTCGATGGCGATGGTCTGTTTCCTGGGTTGGCTGTGAAGTGCCGCTTTACGTCCACTGACATTCCAAGAGTGTTAGGTCTGGGGGCCATGAAAGGACTTACCACATATTTCCTTTGCTGCCCACTTACACTCTTGACGAGAACGGGCATTTCTGGCCGTAGCGGCTATGACTGCGGTCTTCAGAGCGGCCATGTGAACTTACGCTGCTGCCATCGCTTGTCGTTTGGGGTGGTCCATTTCCCCATACCTTTGTTAATATTTCACGGTCTTAATTTTTAAATCTCGGGGCAATTGGGGAAGAGATTCCACACTTCCAGTGAGGCTGAGCCCCTCTGGATAACTTTGTGGACCACTTGTATCTACTTTTCTAAGAGTAGTTGGTTGGTCACCTTTGCTGTGCTGTGTGTGTGTGTGTGTGTGTGTGTGTTTTCCCACATGACAGCCAGTGTTAGTGAGGAAAACAGGCAGCAGAGGTGAACTGTGATGGCGTGGCTGCAACCGAGGCTGTGGGCCATCTCATGGGGATGACAGGGTCGGGGTTGGGGGGGGGGTCCTCTGGAGCGGGAGGCCCTTCAGATGGGGGAGAGGTCCTTGCCCCCTCAACCCACCCTTTGTCAGCTGGGGGCCATCTCAGGAGCTGGTTACAGCTCCTGCAAGGTGTCCGTTATCCTCCCAGTGGGGGTGGGGGGTGTCTCCAGGCTGAGGGTTCACCCCTCCCTCCTGCTCCTTAGCCAGTGAAGCTGGGGTGGGAAGGCAGGTTCTCAGCAGGGTGTTGAATGAGGACGAATCAGTTTGGAGCTCTGCTTCCCAGCGCCATCCAAGCAGCTTATTAGAACCAACGTCTGGAGTCCTTGCCGAGGCGTGAGTGAGTTCCTGCAGCACGAGCAGGTGCGGCCACCCGTACAACTTCCTCCTCGGCTTTGGGTCAGTGCAGTTAATCTGCTGTGCAAGACCTCTTTGAAGTACTGCAACATAGGATACTAGTTTGTGGATGAAGGCGTGTCAGCTCCGGTGGCTTGGAGGTAGGCCGTTGGACTGCCAAGTGCAAGGTCAGCACTGCTGAGTGGCTGTCTCTGAAGCCCACGGGGCAGCTGTCATCTGTCTCCCAGAGTTACCCTGACTCCCAATTGACCGCATGGCACTGAGCATTGCTGTTGGGCCCAAGCCGTGGTCTTTTCACCCGCTCTGGTGCATGTGGAAGTTGGACACCACGAAGGAAGAGAGCAGAAGGACCCATGCATGTGCATTATGGCCCCGGTGAGGAACACGGAACCTACGGTGGTGGCGTCTCAAGCTCACGCTTCATTCCAGCCCCAAGCTAGGAACAGCTAGTCCTCATGACATGGCCCTGCTTTATGCTCACTGTCATAAGCGATCTTTGAAGACATGGGTGCCATTCCAAAATGTCATGAAGAAACTAGACCTGCCCGGCTCGCAGAAAGAATAGCTTCTGGGGTCTAAAAGGCTTGCCTTCAGAGAAGCCACCATCTAATCGAGGTGTCGATTAGGTCCACATGGAAGAAGTGTACCAGCCTGTGTGATGCGAGGGTTGTGAACAACATAATCCAGTCTGAGGGAATGGTATCGGAGCTTAAATTGTGAACACCCAGTTTGCGGAAGACTGTGGATGACAGGGGAAGCCCCAAATCCACTTGCAGGGTCCTCACATGGACTGAGTCTCCATGAACCCCCCCTCCCCACCCCCTACCCCTGACCATAGTCAAGAGATGTGAATAGCCTTATTGTCAGACAGAGTATTGATGACAGGATTATAGTAGATCTAGTAAGGTTAAAATGTAACATCTTATTTGATCCTGTTTTGATCCAGTTAAAAATGATATCAGTTTAAAAAAAGGCAGGGGAGGGAAATTACACATGAATTAAAGTCTTCGGTGAATGTGAACAGCCTTGCTATCATGGGAAGTGCATTAGAAAGTGGATTATGGCAGATGTAGGTAGGTTAAAATGTAACACGTTATCGTTGGATCTCTGTTTTGATTCATCTTAAAGTTCTAGTTTTTAATATTTTCTGCTTGCTTTTTCAATTGAGGTCTTCCTCTATTTCATTTTTCTGTCCTTGTTTCTTTGTTTTTGTATATTTTCCAGTCCATGAAGCTCAGGCTGGGTGAATGGATAGAGATAGTAACTGGGTGAGTGGAGTTTTTGGGGGTGTGTGGCAGAGGAGGGTGGGGGGAAATGGGGAGCTAACAGCAAGGACTACTAGAAAGAAGTGTATTCCAAAATTGATCACGCGAACGATCTTGATATGTTTGAACTGCTGAATTGCATGCTCTGTGGGTTATGCCTCAATAAAGCAGTTAACCAAGGATCAGGGACTGCCACGAGACAAACTTGTCTTGGAATAAATACAGCCTTAGAAGCACAGGTGGTGAGAACTGCCTTTCTGTTAAGGGTCAGTGCTCCCTCCTTGCTTGAAGACAGGGCAGAGCATTTTGGACATGGAGATCCAGTTGTCCCAGAACCATTTATTTATTTTAATAGTTTAATTGGTATATAATACACATATCATATAATTCAGTGATTTAAATATCTTAGAAAGAGTTGTTCAGTTATCACCACAATACGTTTTCGAACATTTTCTTCGTTCTTATACTATTATTATCAGCTCCTTATCAACTCCCAATGTCACCTGACACAATCCTAAAATCTCTTTCAAACCCGCTACCATCAAGTCAATGCTCACTCAGAGAGCGCCTGGGGGATCCAGGGAAGATCTGCCCCGAGGGATTTCTGAGACTCTAGCTATTGATGGTGATAAAACCCCAACTTTCCCCAAGGGAGCAGCCGGGGCTTCAAACTGCAGTCCTTTGGGATCACAGCCCAATCTGTAACCCCTCTGCTTCCGGGGCGCCTTGACACAACCTGAAGCAACTGTTAATCTACTTATCGTCTGAAAAGATTTATCGACCCTGGATTTCATAAACAGAAAATCATGTAAAAAACCCTCAACAAACCCATAAAGCAAACACCCGTAAAAGACAACAATGACAACAAAATGAAATCCAACAAAAAGTCAATCCAAGGGGAAGTAGAAGATGATAGAAAGTAGGATGAATTTAAAAAGGACCCCAAAGAACAATCGGTCCTCTAGTGGAAAAGCAACAAGACGCACATGGAAGAAGCGCACCAGCCTGAGTGGATCACGAGGTGTCCACAGGACCAGGTAGCAGGCTTGAAAGAACAGAAAAATCACATCCGTGTGACTGAGGGGGCGTGTGGAGTGGAAACGCAAAGCCCATCTGTAGGCAAATGGACATCCCTTAGGGTTGTGGGGAGGAGACGAGCCAGTCAATGTAGCACCAATGAAACATACAATTTTCCTTTAGTTCTTTAATGCTACCTTTCTGCTATGATCATGGTCCTAATTCTACCTTACAAATCTCACTAGACCAGAGCTTGTTCATGGGTGCAGATAAGAGATAGAAGCCCAGGGAATCCAGGACAGAGGTTCTCTTCAGGACCAGTGCGGAGAGTGGAGATACTGGGAGGGTGGAGGGAAGGTGGGATAGAAAGGGAGTGCCGATCACAAGGACCTGCATAGAACCCTTTCCCTGGAGGAGGGGCAACCAAAAAGTGGGTGAAGGGAAGCATCAGACAGTGTGAGACATGACAAAATAATAAATTATAAATTATCAGGGCTGTGAGGGAGAGGGCGTAGGGAGGGAGGGGGAAAATGAGCCGATACCCAGGGCTCAAGTAGAAAGCAAATGTTTTGAGAATGATGAGGGCAACAAATGTGCAAATGTGTCTGACATTCAATGGGTGGATGTATGGATTGTGATAAGAGTTGTATGAGGCCCCAATAAAATGATTTAAAAAAATAATTATCACAGCTATTTGCTAAAGCGAGGACTTGAAGCCCTTGCGGATGAAGATAAAGGAATGCACCCTTCACTCTGGATCACAACCCAATGAAGAGAAAACCCAACTCCTCACAGCCGGACCAATCGGTATCAATGTGGTAAATGGAGACAAGAGATCCCATCATGGGGTCCACTGGGTGCATCTTTAAAGTGTGGGGACGCAGCACTGTTACTTTGAGGGCTGAGGTGCACCTGTCGCAAGGCGTAGCATTTTCCATTGTGCTTGTGGGTTTTGGACATGTGTAAGGAAGACCAAAGAAGAATATATGCATTTGAGTTTATGATGCCGACCGAGAATAAGGAAAGTACCAGGAACTACCAAAAGAACAAGGTCATCTGCTTTAGAAGAAATATATCCAGAATATCCTTAGAAGCAAGCATAGGGAGCAATACGTTGGACATCCTGTTAGAAGAGAAGAGTTCCTGGAAAAGAACCCTGGGCTTGGTAAATAGCGAGGCAATGAATGAGAGAAAGACCCCCCCAACTCCAAGATGCTGAAACAGTGAGCTTCAGCCCAAGAACCACCGTGAGGATGGCATAGGACACTTGCTAATGTACACAGGGTGGCTATCGGTCAGAATCCACTCACAGGCACTCACCACCCCAAGGTGGTTAAAATATGCTACAGAGTGTGAAGCAGGTCATTTTCCAGTGGTTTTCTCAAGGGATTACCGTCAGAAGAAAATGTCATGATTTTATGAGCTTGATATTATGTCAAATGTCAATAAGAAAAAAAAAAGGCCCCAGGGGAAGACAAATGATAATATGTTAAAATTTGACTGAGCTATATCTGCAGTAATTTAATTTCCCGCATGCTCTGAGCAAGGGCCAGGCTCTTTATGTTCATCCCTGGGAGTTCAAAGGAGGCTCAGGCCAAGCGGGGATTCTGCAAATGGATTTTGGGCTTCTGCTGTCATCCATAGCCTTCTGCAAACTATGCGTTCAGACTTTAAGCTCCGATAAACTTCTCTACTCTGGTTTTAGACTTTATTATTAACAATCCGTGGATCACACTGAGTGATGTGATCCTTCTGTGTGGACTTAGTTGACACCCACTTGAATGGCTGCTTGCCCTAAGATCCCAGATGCTGGTTTTTCTAATATATGTGCTGCCGAAGCGAGCACGATGCTGGTCTTTCTAATAGTGGGGCACAATTGATTTCTTCATTACGTTTTGGTACGGCACCCATATTTTCAGTGATCTCTTTTAGAAGGCAAATATTAAGCAGGGTCACATTGTAAGAACTAATTGTTCTGAGATTAGGGTTTACGATTAAACGCCAGTGCAAAATTCATTTGCATACCTCTCCCTGGTCCACTTGCAAGGCAGCTGCTATTGCTGTAAGTGATAGTTAGCTTTTATGTGAACTTGGATAGGCCAGGGTTTTCCTAAGGTCTGATCTAGCTTAATTAAGTCAACCCCATGATGGGATCGTGTGCAAAGCAGCCAATCAGGGCAGGGAAAAGGTGTTAGATGTTGTTGAATTGCTCTGTCCAACAGAAGGAAACCCCGCCTGGTCTTACACCATGCTCACAATGGTTTTCGTGTTTGCACCCACGGCTGCTGTCACGGTGTCAGTCCGTCCCTCCCAGGATCTTCCTCTTGTGCACTGCCCCTCAAATCTGCCAAGTATGACCTTCTTCTCTAGGAACTGGTCTCTCCTGACAACAGGTCCAGGTGACGTGAGGCAAAGTCTTGGCATCCTTGCCTTTAAGGAACATTCTGGCTCTACTGTACACACTCGTGTACAAGCCGAGTTTCTCAGCACATTTTTAATGCCATTTTTTGTGGTAAGATTAGGTGCCTCGACTGATAGTTGGGTGAGTTTAGACTCGAGCATACAGGTATACTTCTTTTGAGGCACATCTCTTTGCTCGTTTAGAAGTCCACGGTACTTTCAAACTTCTTCTCCATGACAATTCAACTGCATCAACTCTTCTTCTGTCTTCCTTATTCAGTGTCCAACTTTCATATACATATTAGGCAATCGGAGATACCATGGTTTGGGGCAGATATACCATAGTTCTCAAAGCAACATCCTTGCTGTGCAATTTTCTAAAGAGGTCTTGTGCAGCGGATTTACCTCATACACAATGACTTTGGATCTCTGGACTGCTGCTTTTGTGAGCATTGATTGTGGATCCCACCAAGACAAAGTCCTCGACTTCAACTTTTTCTCCATGAGGTATGATCGTCACGTTGTGAGACTTTGAGTCTTCTTGACCTTGAGTTGTAATCCATACAAGATCCTTGATCTCACCAGCAATTCCTCATTGTCAGCCAGCAAGACGGTGTTATCTGCATACTGCAGGTTGTTAAGAAGCCTTCTCCCCATGTTGACACCACATTATTCATATCATCCAGCCTCTCTGATTATTGGCTCAGCCTACAGATTAAGTATGGTAAAAGGATACAACCCTGATGCCCGCTTTCCTGATTTTATTTCCTGGTTCTGTTTACACAACTCCCTCATAGAAAAGCTTTTTAGACTAGACTACATGGGATGATCACTTCTATAGGTTATAAGCTTAAGTAACTGAACACTTTAAGAAAGCAGTAAGGTTTTGACACCAGGCAAACATTTTAAGAATGTTCATTCACTAAAGCTGAATGTCTGCAAGACTACGACGTGTCACAAAAAAACAAAGGGAAGTATGAAAGTAACTAGCAGACGGTAGTCTTGAGTTCCCAACTATTGAACCAACTCAAAGTGAGGTTGGAACCAAAGTATGGATTTACAAATCCATGACCTTGGTTGGCAAGCCTCTGCTGCTTCTCATACTCGGGCTACTGGCGCTAAGTCTAAAGAAGTATTTCAGTCCCAGTGGCATAGTGGTCAGGTGCGGGACTGCAGTCCACTGGGATGGAGGTTCAAATCCAGCAGCAGCTCTGCAGGAGCAAGGCTGGGCCTCCCACTCCCACCAGAGGGCAGTGATGTCCACAAAAACCAAAACCAAAACCAAAAACACGTTTAAGGAAAAGCATGGCTTCCTTTGTGGGGTTTCAAACTCACATCATTCTGATGTGGTCTATGAAGAATGCTGTAACCCTTGAAGACAAAATCTAAAATGTAGGTAACCTACGGAGGCCACCAAAGGTCACCAAGGGTTGAAAAGAAAATGCATGATTAACAAGATGACATCGGGCAGAGTCTCTCATGGGGAGCCCACAAAAGGAATGTTCATATTTTTCTCAAGCAGGCTGTTCTTTCTTGACTTACCCACTCCTCACCTCAGACTCCTTCTCTTGCTATGAATTTGCATTGACATTCACAGACTGCAGTTATAGGAGTGTGTATTAATTTGTGGTGACCATGGGACTATGCTATACGGCAGGAACTGTTTGGTCCTGTCCCTCTCCCCACTAAATATGAGGCTTTTAGATGTACAAATAAGGGAGTGATATTATGGGTTGCGAATATTAGACAGACACCACATAGTTTGGTGGACTGGACACAGGATTACCGTACATCACCTGAGAATGGACGCCTGTCTTTGTCTTGGCATTTGTCCTTTGAGTAATGGTCTCACACAACATTTTTTCTTTTGTGACCAACTGACTTTGCTTAACATAATGTTCGCCAGGCCCACCCATGTCATGAAGTACTTTGTAGCTTCACCAACATTTTTTTTTTACTGGACTATTTTTTAATTAGTTTTTAATTGGGCTATCACTGTCAACGTGAGGTGATAGTTCAGTGTTCTTTTGATTTGCAGTTCTCCAGTGGCTAGTGATCGTGTGTGTGTGTGTGTGTGTGTGTGTACTTAGCCAGATGAATGTCACTTTTCTAAACTGTCTGCAGAGCCATTTATTGAAGAGATCTTTTCCCTAGCAAAATAGTTTTGACACTCTTGCTAAAAATCAACTGGACATGGATGGGAAGGTTTATTTCTAGACTCTCAACTCTATTCCATTGTCTAATTTTATGCCAGTGCCACACTGTTTTGATTATTGTAGTTTTGTTGTAGGTTTTGAAATCAGAAAGATTTCAAGATTATTTTGTCAGCTCAAGGTTCTTTCTGATTCCATACAAATTTGAATATCAGTCGTTTCTGATTCCCAAAATAGGCTGTTGGAATTTTGACAGAACCTACCAAACCCACTGCCTTGGAATTGATTTCAAATCATAGTGGAATGACTCCTTAGGGGTTCTGAGGTTGGAAACCTTTATGGGAGCAGAGAGCCTCATCTTGTTCCTGGGAGCATCGTGTGTGTTGGTGTGTCTTGTGGTTAGCTTTCCAACACTTAATCCACTGCACCTTGGGTTCCTTGGAATTTTGATAGAGCGTGCATTGCATCTGAAATCACCTGGGTGTAGTCCTGATGACTAAACAGCACTGATTTTTCTGAGCTGTGAGCTCAAGGTGACTTTCTAGTCATTTAGGCCTTCAGGTTCTTCTAGTGACATTTTTATCGTTCTCAATGTACAAGTCTCTCACTTTCCTGGTTTAGTTTGTTACTAAGTATCTAAGTCTTTCAGACACGGCTATGAATGGAATCATTAATTTTTTTGAGGGTTTCTTCATTGTTAGTGCATGGGAACATTATTTTTGTATATTTGTATATTGGTCCTTTACCCTGAAATTTTATTGAATTCATTGATTAGCTCTGATAGCATTCTTCTGTATTCTTTGGGACTGTGTGTGTGTATGAATAAAATGATGTCATTTGTGAATAGAGGTAGTGTCACCTTTTTCCATTGAGTTGATGCTGACTCTTAGTGACCCTCCAGGACAGGGGAACTCCCCCTGTGGGTTTCCAAAGCTGTGATTGGTTCCTGGAGTAGACAGTTCCATCTTTCTCCCACAGAGTGACTGCTGCATTTGAGCCACTGACCTTGCAGTGGGCAGCCAGGTTGTAACCACCACAAACTCTGGGTGCCTGCTGTTTCTTTTTACTGCCTGGTTGCCTTGGCTAGACGTCCCAGTATCATGTTGAATAGCTGTAGTCACAGGAGACATCCTTATTTTCATGATGATGATATTACTTATGCAGCTTTTCATAAATGCCCTTTCTTTATCATGTTGAGAAATTTCCTTTTATTCCTAGGTTTTGGGGGGAAGGTTTAAAAACTTAAAAAAATTGTTTATTATAATAGAGTACTGAATTTTGGCAAATGCCTTCTCTGCATCGATTGAGATGATAAGGTGGCTTTTCCTTCACTCCATTGATGTGGCACACTACATTGCCTGGTTTTTCTTATGTTGAACCATGTGTTAGGTCAGCTCGACTAAATCCAGTGACACTCATACACATGTGTAAGAGAGCGCTTTATATCAAGAAGTAATTATCAAGTAAAGTCCAGATCAAGTCCATAAATCCAACGCCACTTCATGAGTCCCTCTTCAGACTCACACAGCTACATGAAATGATGCAGAATGCAGGCACATCATTGGCCAGTAGGTGCAGTCTTGTGTATCCAATGGCAGCAGACATATCTCCAGGGTTCTGGCAGCTCCCAGTGTGGCTCTTCAATAGGAAGTGAAGACAGACAGAGAGAGAGAGAGAGAGAGAGAGAGAGAGAGAGAGGTTCCCAGGATCCTTCTTCTTCTTTTTGAAAAAATCATTTTATTGGTAGCTCATACAACTCTTATCACAATCTATCCATCCATCGATCCGTTGTATGTCAAGCGCATTTGTACATTTTTGCTCACATTATTCTCAAAACATTTGCTTTCTACTTATGCCCCTGGTATCAGCTCCTCATTTCTTCCCTGCTTCCCCTCCCTCATGAACCCTTGATAATTTATAAATTATTATTAATTTATCATATCTTACACTATCCTATATCTCCCTTCACCCACCCTTCCCTGTTGTCTATACTCCAGAGAGGAGGTTATATGTAGATTGGTTCCCTCTTTCTACCCCATCTTCCCTTCACCCTCTCAGTATTGCCACTCTCACCACCGGTCCTGAAGGGATCATTTGTTCTGCATTTCCTGTTTCTGGTTCCTATCTCTATCAGTGTACATCCTCTGGTCCAGGTGGATTTGTAATGTAGAATTAGAATCTTCATGATAATGTGGGGAAGAAGCATCAAAGAACTAGAGGAAAGTTGTATGTTTCATCAATGCTACACTTCTCCCTGCCCAGAATCCTTCTTATGAGAAGGTCATGCTTACATGGAGGGATTACCGCCTGTGACCTGATTGACAGACTAGACTTTACCTCTACACTCTCTCTCTTTTTTTTTTCTTTTCCCAATCAACCTCTACACTCTTATATCTTCAAGTTGACATGAAATGTTGTAACTGCCACAGACCACTTTTGCAGTCCTGGGATAAGACTTACTGATCATTGTGAGGAAAATATTCAAATAAAATCTCTTACTTTTTCATGTCAGTCTACTTTTGTTTCAACACCAGTTGCCGATGCAAGACTTCTTCCTCTTACCTGAAGCACAGGGGTTAGGTCATCATTCCCAAGTTAAAGGAAATAATTCTCCAGACTGTCAAGTTTATTCAAGACCTCAGATACCTAGCAGCAAGCTTCAGAGTCCTCAAGACACTCAATTCTGAATGGATGGCTACAAATTCTAGAGGCTTCCCAGGGTACCTTCAGGTTGTTACTAGCTCAGGCGTACCCAACTTCTCACTTGTCTGACCTGCGATAGTTAGGTTTATCATGCTGAGTAGGCCAATAGGAATGTGTGGGCGGAGTTTCATCCGATCTAATCTTGATTGGAGGGCAATGAGATTAATGGCTCTGCAAGGCCTGCCCCCATCTCTCTTGTTCCCTGGTGATCAGACCAGCACGCTGCTGCTTTAGCTAGTTGTCTGCCCTCACTGTGTGCTACACTATTTGTGGGCCAAGTCACCCCATGGATTGTGTAGACAGAGCTTGCGGCTCCAGTGAGACATGCTCCACCACACTGCTGGTGCGTGTACTGCTTGCGCTTGAGGCTCGTGGATTCTGCAAATCTTGAATTCTGTGTCCTATCAGGCCTGCTTCACTAAGCTTCTGAGTTACAGACTGTTGTTGACTCACCCTGCTGTCTGCTGCTTGCTGGCAGACCCTGCCTGAGGGAAGACACCACTGTCCAATTCCTTGACCTTGGATCTGGCAGCCTATGTGAGTTGAAGGGCTTCTAGAATATTAACTGTTCCATGAAAGTGAGTTGAATTGAGCTCTCTGTGGTCTAATTAGTTTTTATATTCATTCTCGTTATGTAAGTCAGTCTATCTACCTATCTATCTCTATCTACCTCTATCTCTATCTATCTATCTATCTATCTATCTATCTATATCATCTCTCTATAAAATCTTAAGTGCCTGGTTTTATTTCTTTAGAGAACCCAGCCTAACACACCTTCACTCACGTCTCTCATGTTTAATCCACAGCACCTGCTTGAATAACCTCTAGAACTCATGTAATGACTTCATAATTTTTCACCGTCTTCTTAGAGCAAGAAGGATAAAAATGAAGAGGCAGCTAGGGAGAGGTCTTGGAAGGTTCACAGCCAGGGATTAGGTCATGTTAAAGACAGGCATTTTACCCTGGCGTGGCCTAACCAATTTACTCCAAGTGAGGGCAAGAAATAGACCTGAGAAGGTATGCACCAGTGAGGAGACTGACAACAGAACAGGCTGTCTTTGTGGTACCCTGTTTGAAGTCAGAGTACATAGAGATTATGGACCTTTTACTTTGGAATTTACACTTTGAAGAGACCATATAGAGGTTTTACCTTAACTCGGGTTTCAAGGCCACAACTATTGACCGTGAGCAAACAAACTGAACAATAAGGTTCTTTAAATCCTAGGCCAGCCTCCCGATGCTTTTGTTGACTAAGGAGGTAGCAGGGCCTAGCTTTTAATCACTGACAAGCTGGTGAATATGAGGAGACCCGCCGTGTTAATCTGGGTCTTCTAGGTCACATCTGCATCCAATCTGCTTGTCTTTGAGCAATTCATAAAAATTCCAGAGACCGCACTAAGCAGAGTCCTTTAGACTAACTGCATTTAGTAAGGGGGATTTTTATACGTACATTAAGTAAAATAAACTTAAGTTACCCTTCTATGTTCCCAACAGGAGTGTACTTTCCTCTGTTTGGGGGAGATAGAAGTCGTCTTTCAGCAACCTGTTTGGAGCATTTTTTTTCTTCCTTAGGGAAGCGTTGCTGATTGAATCAACGTATAGCCAACCTCTGTCCCAGGTTGGCTGGTATCACAGTGAGGTCATCTTTCTTGACTGACTAGCTCCCACTTATATTCTTTAGCATAATTTTTCAAATATCCTATCAATAACAACCTCTCCTCTGCTTTCAAAACTAGAGGTTTCGAATATTGGTATTTTCATAAGTGTTTTAGAATTACCCTAGGCAAGTCCTTGAAACCTTTTGTTGGTGTTGGGTTTGTAATTGCACTGCATTTATAGACGATGTGGAGTCAGAGAATAATGTTGCTAAATCTTTCCATTCCTGAAAATGGCTTCTCTTTCCAGTTAGAGACCCTTTGGTTAAGCTTCATCCTTTATACTAACTCATGGCACACTATAGTGCTGAGATATGTGTTTTACCCTATTTTATAATTGGTTAATAAAATTATAAAGCAGCTATTAATTTTTTCCATTTATGTTTGATTTTGTTATAGTCCAAATTTGATTGTTGCTTCTTTTCTGCTTCTATCTTTTGAATCATGGTAAATAAAGGTCTTCCCACTTAAATTAGTATAGTGATTATTCATTCATACATTTTATTCTCCCTGATTTTGTATGATTCTCTGCTTTACTTTCAGATCTGATCTCTTTTGAAAATCTATTCAGAGATTTGATGTGAGAAATGAATTCAGTTTTATCATCTTCCTTATGACTAGCCTGTGTCCCCAAACCATTTAAAAACATCTATGTAAACAAAAAAACCCACATTTATATAAATAATATCATATTGAGACTATACATATGCAATTTGCTGAAAAAATTCATGATCATGTTTTGAGATTTATCTACTTCTAGTTTAGTAATTTGACATTCTAGTCTATGAACACAGACAGCTCCCAGATGATGAGTGAGTTCTCTTTTAAAATTTATGTTGAGTTTGTGTATAGATTGGAACAGTTAGGTATGGTTTGTATCGGATATCAGTTAAATGTCTTTTGTATATAATATTTAGATATAGGACCCTGGAGACTCTATCAGGCATGGGACTACTAATCACAGGGCCAGTGGTTCAACCTCTCCAGGTATAGGAGGGAGGGAGATCAGATTAGCTTCTCTGACAAATAGTTTAGAAGCTCCAATGGTGCTGTCAGTGTTGGACTATTAACTGCAAGTTCGCTAGTTCAAAACTACCAAAGGTGGTTTTTCTCCACTGAAGAAAGAAGAGACTATCTGCTCCCGTAAAGATGAATAGCTTTGAAAACCCTTCACAGGGTCTCTGAGTGGAAATTGATGCAATGATAGTGGGTTTTAAATTTCTAAAATTTATTTATTAAAAAAAATTTATTGGAAGGTTCAACTTATCACAATCAATACATTTATCTTCTGTATGCAAAGCACATTTGTACATTTGTTGCCATCAACATTCTCAAAACATTTGCTTTCCACTTAAGCCCTTGGTATTTAGCCCCTCATATTTTCCCTCCTTCCTCACTCCCCCCTTCCTCATGAACCCTAGATAATTTATAAATTATTATTATTTTGTCATATCCCACACTGTCTGATGTCTCCCTTCACCCACTTTTCTGTTTTCCGTATCCCAGAGAGGAGGTTATATGTAGATCCTTGTAATTGGTTCCCCCTTTCTACCCCACCTTCCCTCCACCCTCCTGATATCACCACTGGTCCTGAAGGCATCATCTGTCCCAGATTCCCCTTGTTTCTGACTCCTATCTCTACCAGTGTACATCCCCCGGTCTAGCCAGATTTGTAAGGTAGAATTGGGATCATGATAGTGGGGGGTAAAATTTATTTTTTAAACATCTTATTGGGACTCTTACAGTGCTTGTAACAATCCATACATCAATTGTATCAAGCACATTTGTACGTATGCCCCCATTGTTATTTTCTAGACATTTATTTTCTATTGAGCCCTTGGTGCCAGCTCCTCTCCCTTCCTTCCCCCCACCTATGGCCCCCTGATAAATTATAAATGGTTATTTTCATATCTTACACTGACCACTGTCTCTCCCCACAGTTTCTGTTGCTCATCTCCCTGTGGGGAGTGGGTGGCTATGTGTCAATCATCTTGATAGGGTCCCCCTTCCTAACTTCTCCCCACCTTCCTCCTGCCCTCCTGGTATCAATATTTCCATCCTGTGCTTGGCTTGTGTGTGTTGTGAACTTTTATGTCTGATCTGTACCTGTGCACATGCTCCGGTCTAGCCCCCCACTATCATGGCAATTAAAGGCAGGGCTGGAGTCATGATAGTGGGGGGGGGGGATGAGGAAACTTCAAGGAACCAGAAAAATATTGTGCTTCATTGGTCTTCACAGCACCCTCCTTTACTCATCCCTCCCCTGTGACCCCTCTGTGAGGGGATGCCCAATTGTCTATAGGTGGGCTTTGTGTCTCTGCTCCCACTCCCCTCCTTCTCCACCATATGGTTTGTAATTAGTTAGTCTGTTTTGGGTTTTCTAATGCCTGTTACCCAATCCTATCAACACCTCATGATTTCACAGGCTGGTGTGCATCTTCTGTGTGGACTTTGCTGCTTCTCGGCTAGATGGCAACTTGTTTAACTTCAAGTCTTTAAGACCCCAGATATTATAACTTTTGATCGCCAGGCACCATCAGCTTTCTTCACCACTTTTGCTTATACACCCATTTTGTCTTCAGTGATCATGCCAGGAAGTTGGACATCACAGAATGCCAAGCTGTTAGAACTTGTTCTTGCATTGAGGGAAGACCTGAGCAGAGACTTTAAGTCCATCCACAACCTTAGTGTATTTTGATATAAATATATGTACATGTGCATGTACCAATACCTCTACATGTATACCTTTATCTGTATCTTTGCTTCCTAGATCTTTCTGCTATTTCCTTTCACTTTCCTCCTGCCCCACCATCACTCTCGCCCTACTTCTGCATCTTAGTGATTTTTTCCAGCTAGATTGCTGTTACACTAGCACCATCAGGATCTCTGTCCTTTTTGTTGTTGATTTCAATTCCCTAGTTACTCCCCTATGATGTTGTTTGCTCACTGCTCCCTTCTCCCCAGTCCTTCCAGGACTGTCAGTCCTGTTGTCTTCTCCTCTACGTTGCCGCCCATGCCTATCTTACATAAGGAGGCAACTCACCCATAACAGATACCAAACAAAAAGAAAGCTTGAAGAAAGAAAAGAAAAACAAGACAAAACATATGTAATTTGAATTTTATGGTATGGAGTTGTGTTAGGCAGGGTTCTCTAGAGAAACAAAATCAGGACACTTATGAATATGTATGTATTCATATGTCCCCTTATGTATATATATTCATATATTCAAATATGTATGTGTATATATATGCATGTACACACCCAGAAAGAAGAACTATAACAGCTAATTAGTGCACAGAGCAGTACAGAGGGCTCAGTTCAACTTACTTTAGTGGAACAGTTAATATATTGCAAGTCCTTTAACTCAACTCTGGGTCCAAGGTCAAGGAAGCAAACAACTGAGTCTTCCCTCAGGCAATGCAGGCAGTCTGCCCACAGGCAGCAAACAGCAGGGCAGGTCACCAACAATCAGCAAGGCAGGGGTTTAGCAAAGCAGGCCCAGATGGGATATTGAACTCAAGAAATGCAAGACGACGGGATCCACCAGTCTCAAGCTCAAATGATGTACACAGCGTTAGTGTGGCCAAGCGGGTCTCCAGGGAACCTCAAGCTCTAGCGACATGATCCATGGGTTGACTGTCCCACAGGGAGTGTAGCTCACAAGTTGAGACAGAGAACTAGTTAAAACAGCTGTAAGCTGGTCTGATCACCCAAGAGCAAGAGAAGGAGGGTCAGGCCTTGCCAAGCCATTTAACTCTTTGTCCTCCAATCAAATTGAGACCCTACTAATCCCACATGTTCCTACTGGCTATTTTGACACAATAAACCTACCAACTACTGGAGTGCACCTTTCTCGATATAAAAATATTACAGCATTTCTGGACCCAGAACATAGCATAACAATACACTAATAATGCTATTAATTTTGATATGTGTTGCAAACTAGCACCTGCATGTAAATCACAAACCGTTGTACGCATCTTGGATTTTAATACATAGGCTGTGGCATAGTTAGACTGCTACACCATAAAGTCTGCAGTGGAAAACCACCAGTCACTCTATAGGAGAAAGATGGGTTTTCTACTTCTATAAAGAGTTAGAGTTTCGAAACTCACAGGGGCAGGTCTACCCTGTCCTGTAGGATCGCTGAGTCGGCATGGACTCAATGTCAGTCAGTTTGGTTTTGAGTTTTGGGTGGTCTATGGACTGGCCCTTAGCCTGTGTACTACAATGTATTTATCTGTCCTTTTGCTTATGATGTTCCCCGTGGTTTCCAACTTTTCTTCATTACAAACAGCAGTACTTTTATGGGAATCAGAAATATTTCTCCCAGGTTATTTCCCCCAGTATATGCCAAACTTAAGCTGCTTGCTGCATGAGGCATATGATTGCATCTGGAGGTCAATTGAAGTAGGTCAGAACTCTTCTTAGGGTTATTAGCTATCCACCATAATCAGAGTGTAGATTGTCCCACCATGAAGGAGGTCCATTCACTTCTGATAAGCATACCAGAAGGTTTTTCTTGTAGGAGACAGGGAGACCCAAAACTGTAGGAGTTAATCTCCCTAATGGCTCCAGTTATTAGAAGCCTTTGTGTCTCACACTAAAGATAGAAACAACAACCTGTAGTTAAGATAATGGGTCTCTCCCCCTGAAAGCTTTAGCTAATTCATCCCCACCCAAGGACAAGAGGTTAGGCTACAACTATCAAGAATCTTAGATACGCCCATCTTGACTCCAGTAACCTCCTTCTCCCATTACATCTACCCCTGGTTCGTACCCCTCAGGGATAGCCCCTCCTGATGACGTGTTTTCATCTGTAACTACTAGGCTCAGATATCCCCCCCACCCAAAAAAAAAGGTTATTTAAGCTTGGTCAAATGGAAATCTCGGAGATGCTGGAACACTCTGACTCTGGCCCTCCCTGACCCTCTCTCCACGCCGACCACTAGACAGCTGGGGTGAGCATGCTACCATGATATGTATCTGACTCTTATTATTTCTTTCTCTCTCATGCTCTCTATAACTTCACTGTAATATATATTAATTATCGCTGTACAACTGCGCCTATCGAACCTGTGATATATATATATATATATATATATATATATATATATATATATATCAGAGGCTGGCTTTCTCTGATATACTATGAACGTTCTTTGAATGTTTCTTTTCACGTATGTCTAGAGTGTCTTTAGAGTCTCTACCTAGAAGTGGCATTGCTGGTCTGCAGGGTATACACATCCTTAACTTAATTAGATTTTTTCCAAATTGCTCTTCAAAGTGGTGGTGCCAATTTGCACTTCCACTAGAAGTGTATAAGAGACCCTTTTTTCCCCAGGAGCTCATCAACACTGGGTGTTATTGGACTTGTTAATTACTGCCACTCATATGGTGGTGAAATTGTATTGCAGCATAAATCTAAATTGCATTTCCTGATTATTAATGAGATTGAGTAGCTTTTCATTTGCTTATTGGCCATTCAGGTTTATTTTCTGTGAATTGCATGTTCATATCTTTGCCCGCTTTTTAATGGGTTGTCTATTTCTTATTAAGAATTTTTTTATGTTGTCTGGATACTAATAATTTGTCACAACTTGCCTCAGACTGTGCTTATCTTGAATTGTGATGTCTTTTGAAGTATCGACATTTAGAGTCATTCATTAGGGAAATAGGTGGTAACATAGCCTTATGTTAACAGTATATGTGAACAGTGATAGTTTCTTCCCACACTTGCACCTAACATATCATCCCAGTCCCCTTGTTTTACCCTCCCCGCCCCATGCCATGCCAGTACCTCCTTAGTTTTTAGGGTAATCTTCCTAAAATCTCTTTGTGCACATACCAACAACCCTGCGCAAATGTAGATTCCTCTCTGTCCAGAAGGCAGACACATCAACTTTTCTTTTATAGTTTGTTTTTAGTTGCTTGTTCAAGAAATAGTCCTTAATTCTAAAGGACTATTTTGCTATTCCTTTTAAAATGTGTTTACCCCTTTGACTCTGTAGCAGTTACCTAATCAGGTGTCAATTTGAGGATTCAGAGTGTAAGGGTGGAGTCTAGCCTGTCAATCTGGAGATAGTCAATGAGACCTCTGTGGGCTGGGACATCAGTGGTATTTCCCCTTCAGAGGTGGGAGACACCAATATCAGACTTATGACCTTGGACTGAACAGGGCTGGGATGTTTTCTCAAGGTTCAATTGCTCTTGTACATGCACCTCTTTCTTATACACAGATGCGTGCCTATGAATTTGTTTCTCTAGTCTACCCGGACTAACACAGACGCTATCTTTGAAAGATATCAAAAGTTAATTGGTTCAGCACTGTGTATAAAATTGTCCATCTTTTCACCCTGAGTGTGTTTAATAGTACCTCTTGTGGAAGAGATGCAACAAGCATAAAGAAAAGGGGGTCTCTTTCTGGGTTCTCTACCAAGTTCCCCCAGTACCCTCATGGATCCTGCAGCAGTACAACGAACTCCAGGCCCCTTCTGGCTGTGCGGAGGCAACCATAGGCTTCCCTTCTTCAGTGCGCTAATGAAGTGAATTACATTTCCAGACTTTCTAAAGGTTGTCTGTGTGTGACTGGGATATGCCTTCTGTGGTTGTAAAGCCTTATCTTAAAAATCTGGCTTGCTGCAATTTTATTTAGAATTGTTCTGTCTCTGGCTTATAAGTGAGATTAGCCTATAATTTTTATTTCTTTTACTGTTCTCATTCGACATTTGCTTCAAAGGTCTACTAGCATCTTAAAATAAATTGAGGTGCTTTCCCCCCTTTTGGAACACTTCTGAGACATTTTGTGTAGGCGAGCGTTGCTTGTTAAGCTGTCCAGGCCTGTTTTGTTTTGTGCTTGTGAGCAGATTAACTATTGATTTGCTTTAGGTTTATTTGGGTTTTCCATTTCTTCTTGGGTTGCTTTTGGCAAACCATCTTTCTAGGAAATGGTTCCTTTTGTTTAAGCTTTCCTATGCATCCCAGGAAATTATTTACAGTATTAATATTATTTTAAAATATCTATAAAAATAAATGATAATTATGTCTTCTTTTTATTCTTATACGATATATACACACCCTCTTTCCGGATCAGTATTGCAGGAGTTTGGCTATTTTATGATTATTTTTGGCAAAGAAACAGCTGTGGGCTTTATCATTCCTCTTAATCATGTTTATTAGAAAAAAGAATTTTCTGGTGCCATTTTATTTCTTGTCTTCTAATTTCTTTGGGTTTACCCAGCTCTGTTGGTAGTTTTTGGAGTGGAAGGCTCTGCTGTCCTTTCATTGTGTTCTGATGCAGCCGTCGGCGTCCCTGGAGTGGGCGGTACACATGACTCAGTGCTTTTCTACTAGCCCAGAGCTTGGCTGTCTAAACCACCCCGCATGTGCCTAGGCAGGATAGCCCGGAGATCTGTTTCAGAAAGGCCACTGCTTGGAAATCTCTATAGCGTGTGCAGGTCGACGGGGCATCCCTGGGGCAGCCAGGTCGGACCGACTGGCCAATAACAAGAGAGGCATTCCTCTCTAGTGCAGTCGTTTTCCTCTCTTGCTTGATGCTCATCATCAACTTTTGACATACAGCTTTAGTACAGATAAAATAACATACCCACTCCGCGCTTCTCCACCTGGTGAGGTCCCACAGACCAGGTTATTATGCAAAATAGGCATGATTTGAAAATGCAAGAGGACCATGTTTTTTCCATAGTGGGAAAAGTTGCACCATCGCCTAACTGGGAAACCCCTAAGAAACATGACTCAGTCAAGTCATACATAACTTCTGATCACCACAGTCAGCCTCGGTTTCCTAACGCGGGGTTCATTGCTGCCAGAAGGACATCACTAATGTGCCAGATAAAACCCTTGGCTACCAGATCAAAGATGAAACTGTATTGTCGTGAGTGAGGTGGAGGTTGACAGGAGTGATCATGAGTCCCAGAGTCAACAACGCATACATGTGTTGTTTCAACTCCTGCCCCACAGTTCCTTCAAGGCACCCTCGATTTGCATTGTTGTTGTATGCTTTGTTGATTGTTCTAACACAGGGGGTGGGGAATGTGGGGAGAGTCCATCTACATTAGAAGGATGACCAAAGGTTATAAACTCACTGTTTATCCAGCAGGAACCTGGTGTCTCTTAGGATTTCCAGTTTTGTCCTACATTTTTCTTCTATCCAGGACCTTTTAATCTGACACTCCCCCCTTTCCCTTCCATTTGAATAGTTTATTTCAAATGAGGGGGTTTATAGAGAAGGTTATCACTTTATATTCAATAATCCATATGCATGCTCACAGTGATTTCACTCACTTTTGTAATTCCCTCAAAATACCATTACTTGCCTCACTTAGAGAAGCTGGATTATATGAAGAAGAGTGTGGCATCAGGATCGGAGAGGCTTATTAACAACCTGTGACACGCAGATGACACAACCTTGCTTGCTGAAAGTGAGAAACTGAAGCACTTGCTGAGGAAGTGCTATAAGGAAGACCCACATCCTCACAACTGGACCACTAGGTAACAGCATGATGAATGGAGGAAAGGTTGACGTTGTCCAGGATTTTTGTCTTGCTTGGATCCACAATGAATGCTTATGGAAGCAGTAGGTGAAGAGACCACAAGATGAGTTGCATTAAGTAAATCTGCTGCAGGAGACCTTTTTACAGTATTGGAGAGCGAGGGACTTATTTTGAGAACTAGTCCCCATGGCCTCATAGGCATGTGAAAGTTAGACCTTGAATAAGGAAGACCAGAGGAGAACGGATGCATTTGAGTTGGGGTACTGGAGAGAACATTGAAAAATACCATAGACTGATAAAAGGATAAGCCCCTCTGTTTTGGAAGAAGTCGGGCCAGAGGGCTCCTTCGAGGCAAGGAAGGTAAGACTTTGTCCTGTGTCCTTTGGACATGTCAGGAGAGGCCGCCCCTGGAGCAGGACATCATGTCTGGTGAAGTGGAGGAAGGCCCCCGGGGAGACCGACTGACACAGGGACTGCGACCATGGGCTCAGGCAGAGAACAAGTGTGAGGGCCGTGCAGGGTTTCCTTGGGTGGCTGTGGGACTTGAGGGCGCTTAACAACAACAAAAGCAGCAACTATCCCACTTGTGCTGTGGTCCTACCCATGTGGGGTGCCACACCTGTCTCTATCTGACCCCGAATCCTGGTCTCTTTTGTGACTTTGAGTTCTGTTTCACCTGCTCCCCCCCCTCTACCTGGAGCCTTCTCGGAGCAGCTGATAAGTGGTGGCGAGACGCTGTCTCGTTCCTCTGGCCTCAGGACACTGACCCATGCTTACAAGGTCCTGGAGCCCACTGAACTCATGGTTTTCATGTATCTTTGATTGTCCCTCTGCCTCTCCTGTGAAGATAGAAACAACATCCTCCCCTTGAGTGGGTTCGTGCCCTGTTTCCCTGCTCCCCATCTATTTTTTTTTTGGGGGGGGGCATCACTGCCTCTGGTGGTCGTGGAAGCTACCCAGTGCTCCTCCTGAGAGCCGCCGCTGGATTTGAACCGCCAAGCCCGTGGGCCGCCGTCCCGCACTCACCCACTTACGCCACCGGGGCTCAGTGGCTCCCCATCTATTTTTCTTTCTTTTCTCCTCCTTTTTCGTCGGCTGCCGTGTGTTTCCCTGGATTGGGTCCGACCCCTGCCATGGTATCTGGCCCTCACCCCAGGACGATATGCATGCAGGAGCTTTCCCCATGCCTCTTTTGCATCGCCGGCAGGGGGCTCATGTACTCGTCCGTTTGTGTGTGGCTTCCTTCACTCAGCATACCGTCATTTCCTCCAATTCTTCCCTGCCGCGCGGTGCTTCATGCACTCATCACTGCTGTTCAGGGATGTGTAGGACTCCATTGCACATACGTACCACAGTTTTTTGATCCATTCGTCTGTTGGTGGAAATCTGGGTTGTTGCCAGCTCCTTGCAGTTGAGCCGCGAAGAACATTGGAGTACGGAAGATGTTTGTTGCTTGCCTCTTCTGGGTAGGGGACTGCCCAGGAGGGAGGACTGCTGAGTTGTTTGGTTGCTCAATTTCCATTTCTTTTAGGTCTCACCAAATCGATTTCCATAGTGGCTGTATATACCTACAGGTCCTCCAGCAGTGGATGAGAGTTTCTGCCTCACCAAAGTTCCTTCAACATCTGCTAACGTTCTGATTTTTTGAATCGAGCTATCTTGGAGGGTATTAGGTGGGATTTATAGTTGTCTTAATTTTCATTTCTCTATGACTAATGATCAGGATAGCTTTCTCATATGTTTATTGGCCATTCAGGTTTCTGCCCCTGTGAAACTTCTGTTTGGGCCCTTTGCCCACCTCCTCAGTGGGCAGTTAGTTGTTTTTCTTCCCCTTATTGTAAGCAGGTAGAGCATAGTACTGAGTTTTACAAATAGATCTTTGATCCATCGTGGGTTTGTTTTTGTGTATGATGTGAGATAGAGGTCCTGTTTTATTTTCTGCAAATAGTTACACGGTTCTGCTGGCAGTGTTTGCTAAAGAGTCCATCTCTTCCCCTTGTCAATGATGAGCTGTCTGTAGGAGGAGGGACGATGGATTTTCCTCTTGTGGATAGTTCACACAAAGGGAATTATAGCGCGTGCAGCCTTTATGTCTGACTAGTTTCACTTACTGGAATGTTTCATGACCCACCCACTGATGTGCTTCTCTCCTTTTTATATATGAGTCACATTTCCTTTTATGAACTGAACATAAAATTTTTAGAGTTCCTGTGTGGTGCAGATGGTTAAGTGCTTGACTGTTAGCTGAAAGGTTAGCAGTTCAAACTTACTTGTAGACTTGTAAGACGGACAGGTGATCTGCTTTGTGAAAGGTCACAGCCTCTAAACCCAGAGGGGACATTTCTTCTTCACGCACATAGGATATAGGATTGGCAGGAGTCCGTATCTGCTTCCTGACAGCCCACCACCCCCGCCAGGCAGTCTTTACCCATTCAGGTTGCTCCGTTCATCATTTTCATATTTGTGATTAACAAGTTTTTCTTATCAACCAACTCCACGAGGAAGAAGGAGAATCATTATTGGCACTGGCTACCCATGGTGGATTCCCACGCAGTCAGATGTACCCCTCTTGCCAGAGGCTTTTCCTTAACCATCTGTCCCACAGCAAGCTCTGCTTTATTGGGCTCTATATTTCATTGGAATGGCTGCAAATAGCCCATAATATTCCTGACTGTGGGGTGCCTGTGGGTTTATTGGGTGGGAGCCCTGGTGGTTTAATGGTACTTCGTTGGGCTGTCATCTCTTTGGTCGGCAGTTCAAAACCACCAGCCCCTCCTTGGGGGAACGATGGCATTTTCTACTCTGGTAAACAGTTGCAGTCTTGGCAATTGGGAGGATGTCACTGTCAGTCAGCATTGAATTGATAGCAGTGAGTTAAAAGTTTATTTTTTATTATTTTTTCATGGAGTTTATGAAGAAAGTAATGGGTTACAAGTTAGGATCAGAAATAACACAGGATACAGTTCTTAGGCCAGTCTAGCTTCTTCTCAGCCATGCCCACAAACAGGCCTCTCTCTGGTCCTTGACCTCTCTGTCTGGCCTTTGCCTCCTGGGATAAGTGTTCCTACACAGCTCTCTGCTCTCCTACTCAGTGCCCAGAGCCAGTATTCTCTGCCAGGAAGCCTTGGTCTGAAGGTTCTCGGCTCTCTATCTCCCTGGAGTCAGCACATCTAGTGCCTCTGACAAGTTCCCTGGGGCTTCTCACTCCACCAGCAAGCTTTCTGCCCAAAACCACTTGCTGGGCTTTCTTGCTCTGAATGCCATCAACTGATCGTGCCATCTCCTGCTGGTCTGGGTTCTTGCCTCTGTTGCTGTTCCTTTTCAGTCACTGCGTCTCTCTCTCCTAGGCCTAGGAGCCTCTTAGCACAGGGACCCAGAGGCCAAAGAAGACATTTATTCCAAGCCTTTCTTTACTGATTGTCTTGAGAGCCCTTCTGTTCTGAGATTGGCTCTCTCTTAAGCCTAGCAGCATGAACCAATCCCCTTGTTAGAGTTCCTTATTCCTTATTTACATGGTTCCAACTTCCACAAAGGTGTCATTATTTGCATCTTTAGCAAAAGCTGTCAAAGTCCCTTGGTGGGCCACAAGCACCCTTGGAGTGTATTAATTCATTCTCACTCAATGTACTAGTTTAGAAATATTGACATTCAGTTCAAAGCCTATTAATAATAGCTTTTCCTCTTTCTAAATCATAGAAGGGCTTTCAAATAACTTTGAACACTCCCCTTCCATCTTAGGTCTATTGTCCAATACTTTAATTTGATTCTATTTTTATGTTGCTCAATGTTGTGTTTATTATTATTTTAGACTTAATTCCACATACATCCTTATCTCTCTGTTTCTTGCCCTTGAGAAAACAAAGCCATGACTCTGTGTGTGTATGTATGTGTGTGTAGGAAGAGATTCATACATAGTTGCAGGAATGGGTCAGTCCAGTTCAAGTGTGTGGGCCAGATGGAAGCTAGAAGCTTCTCCGAATGCCAGTAGCTGCTGGCGCTGATGAACAGGAAGCAGGAAGGAGAAGCCAGAAGACCACAGTCTTTTGGACGCAAAGCTGAATGAATGAATGGATCTGAGATGGGCTGAATGAAGCCATGCTTGGCAGTCTGTTGATGGCGCCTGGGTTTGGCAGGTGATCTGACAGGAGGTTGATGGACCAGAGACAAGGTCCAGACCCGGAAGTTGAAGTGAGTGAGCTTCCGCACACTGTCAGTCCACACCTTGAAGGAAGCCCCCCTCAACTGTATCAGAACTGTGACCAGATTACCCACTGGGATGTTTCCCAGAAGATGCCATCATGGAGTGGACCACCCATGTGAGATCATATCACTGGAGAACCCTGGCCCAGCCAACTTAGCATAAAACCTATTATACCCATTATTATCCTTCTTGTGCTTCAGTTTACCTGTAGTCTTCTGGGAAGTACATGTTTTTGTTTATTTTTGCCATGACAGTTCTAGGTGGTTATTTTCTAAGCACTGTAAAAACACGATCCTGTTATTTCTGGCTTTTCCTCTATTGCTGTGGAGGGGTCTGTCAGTTTGATTGCTTCCGCTTTATAGGTAACCGATCTCGTCTTTCTAGTTAATTTGAAGATCTGATCTTTGGTGCCATGCAGTCTTTCTGTAGCATGTGGATTTATTGTTATTTCTCCTCGTCGGGTAGCTCCTGACTTTGAGGACTTCCCAGCCGTCCTTCCCGAATATTCCCTCCGTTCAAATTCTCAGTTCTTCACTCACGACACCGACAGCCAGATACAGACCATTTCATGTTGTCGACCATATTGCTTTTCTAAAAATGGTTTTGTGTTGAGAACATATAGAACAAAGCATATGCCAGTTCCGCATCGTGTGTGTGCGTGCGGTTCTTGCCCACATAGTGCACTATGTCTCTGTGTAGTTCAGGGGTGTCACCCGCATTCATCATGCTGTGCACCCGTCACCACGACTCTGCCACCATTAATGACCCTTAGCATGCCCTATGCTAAAGCCCCTCACCAACCCCCCCACTCCTTTTTTAGCATCTTAATAAAATTTTTTGGGGACACAAACCAAGTATCATACAGTTCAGTAGTTCAGTCATATCCCGAAGTGTTGTACAATCATCACCTCAACCAATTTTAGAACAATGTCTTCTGTGCTCCTTGTCATCAGCTCTCTTTACTCCCCTCAGCTTCCCCTCCTGTGCCCCCCAGGAATCCTTAATCTAGTTACCGTGTCTCTCCACATTCAACCATCCTGGATTTCATATCCCTCAAAACATAAAACATAAAAAACAAAGCATCAAAAAAAGTTAAGGAAAATAACAAAATAGAGAACAAAAAACTAGTTGGAAAGAAAACAGAAGCTATAAAAAAATGAGAACTTTGAAATGAGTCCAAAGGGAGATCAAATGAGAAGATGTTGGATTTTAACCTAATTGCATCTGTCCTAGGCCACTTTCGAGGCACTCTGTGTGGTAGCCACGGCCATCCTGATTCATAGTGACCCCTGTGGGTTTCCGACACTGTCACTGACCATGGAGGTCGCAGCCCACACACATAACCACTGTGCCACCAGGACTCCTCTTTGGTCTGAAAGCAAGACTGCTCACAGCCCGGTCTGTGTTTGGAGGCTTCATCCGCCTGTGTTTCTCCCTTACTTTTATTTATTTGTATTTTAAGAAAACATTTTTATTGAGGAGGAGGTGTCTTACAGCTCTCATAGCAATGCGTACATCAATTATATCAAGCACATTGTACATATGTTGCCGTCATCATTTCCAAAACGTTTTTTTCCTACTTGAACCCTTAGTATCAATTTTTTTTAGGACTTTTATTTTTGTGGGTTCTTTTTTTTTTTTTTTGGCAACACTACCCTGATGGGAGTGGGAGGCCCAGTCTTACTCCTGGAGAATTACTGCTGGATTTGAACCGGCAACCCAGTGGGCTGCAGTCCCGCACACAACCACTACTCCACTGGGGCTCAGCCCTAGAACTTTTAGATGTTACATTTTAACCATTGAAATCAGATGCTACATTTTAATCTGGTCTAGTCATCTCTGTCATTCCCTGATGATAGGACTATTCTCTTCCTGTGACTGTGATAGGAGGGATTCATCATAGACTCCATATATGTGTGGACCTGGAAGTGGATTGCGAGCTTCCACTGTCACTGCCATCCATAGCTCTCTGCAAACTGGGTGTTCACAATTTAAGCTCTGCTACCGTTCCTTCCTTCAGATCTAGATTTTATTATTTGTCATCATTGGATCACACAGGCTGGTGTGTTCACTTAGTGGGGTTTCACCTGGTGTCCTTCTGGTGTGGCCGATGAAGAAGAATGCTGTGTGCCTTGAAGACATGGGGTCTGTACTGGGGACACACAGTGGGGAGTGAGTCCAGTCTGAACCGCCCACAGTGGGGTGAAGCAAGAAAGCAATATATTAGATCAACAATGGGAGCAAAACCGAGCCACAAAGACCCTGAGAAACCCCCAAATAGATTCAGCTAGGAGGGACAGTTCCTGGATTTCCCCCAGGATCAGTGGGGAGATAGTTGTAAAGCTCAGTGGACAGATCTGGAATTATCTATACTTTTGTTTTCTTTTTTCCTAGTTATTAGTATCTCCCCCACCCCTTTTTTCTCTTTTTATTCAATCTTTTGTTTTCTTTTGCTTTGGTCTCTGTTAGTGTTGAGTTGCCTATTTATGTAAGATAGACATGGGAAGCAAGCTTGAGGAGAAAGAACAGGATCAATGATTCTGGAGGGACTTGGGAGCAGGAGGAGGTGGGAGCAGTGAGCAAACAACACCACACACAGGGGAACAACTAGGGAGTTAAAATCAACAATGAGGACATAGAGAACCTGGTGGTGTTGGAGCAGCAGCAATCTAACTGAGAGGAATTACGGAGAGGCAGAATGGTGGGTATGATGGTGGGTCAGGAGAAAGGTAAACGGAAACAGAAAAGATCTAGGAAGTGAAGTTATTAATAGAGGTAAAAGATGGGTGTATACATATTTAAATATATTAATTTATAAACATAGAGCTATTTGACTAGGTACATATATTTATATGGCAATACACTGAGGTTGTGGATGGACTTTGAGCCTTTGCTCAAGCCCTTCCTCAATGCGAGAACCGATTGTTCTAATAAACTGGCATTCTGTGATGCTCACCCTCCTGGCACAATCACTGAAGACATTTTGGGTGCATAAGCAAATGTGGTGAAGAAAGCTGATGGTGCCTGACTCTCAAAAGACAGTGTCTGGAGTCTTAAAGGCCTGAAGTTAAATAAGTGGCCATCTAGTAGAGAAGCAGCAGGTCCACATGGAAGAAGCACATCAGCTTGTGTGAGCATGAGGTATTGATGATATTAGGTAACAAGCATCAGAAGACCCCAAATATATAAAACTTTGATAAGGAGTGGGGTTGGAGCAGAGATCCCAAGCCCATCTGTAAACAATGGGACATCCCCTCACAGAAGAATCACAAGAAAAGGATGAGTCAACTGGGGCGCAGTATAACACCAGTGAAGCACACACTATTCCTCTGGTTCCTTGAGGCTTCCTCACCCCCCACCATCATGATCCCAGTTCTGCCTTTCCCTGTGGGCTAGAGCGGAGCATGTGCAGATAAGACATAAGAGCTCACGACACACAGAATCCAGGAACAAGAGTGGGAGTAGTGATGCTGGGGGGGAGGGGGGAGGGGGAGAGAATGAGGAGGAACTGAAAACCGATTGCAATGATTGACATATATCCCCCACCCCCTACCCCCAGGGTGACGAACAACAGAAACTCGGGGAGAAGGGAGACAGTGGTCTGTGTAAGATATGAAAATAATAATTTATAATTTATCGGGGTCACAAGGGAGGAAGGGGAAAAAAGAGCTGATAGGAAGAGCTCAAATAGAAAGTAAATGTTTAGAAAATAATGATGGTAACGTATGTATAAATATGCTTGATACAATTGATGTATGGATTGTATAAGAGCTGTAAGAGTCCCCAGTAAAATGATTTTTTTAATAAAAAAAAGAAAAGGCACAGGATCTAAAGTCTCATTGGTCTGTAGCGCATGCCCTGGGTCACTAGAGGCAGAATAGAAACTTGGTCCAATGTGCCCAGCGAGGAACATTGCACCAGGCATATTCTCCCTTTGGGTTCCCTGCAAGTGTTTTTCCAGCTGGGAGGTGGGTCCTCCCCATTTTTCTACCAACAGAAAGGCCTTTGTCTTTCCAAGATGTGCATCCTTCTCTCTCCCCATCGTGACTCAAATTTCCCAGCGGAATCACTTATCACTCTGGTAAGAGTGTCTGTTGATTTGGGGTGAGCTGAGCACAGATTTGTATGGCAGTAACTGACCGGTCATCCCTCTTGAAAGTCTGACGTCAGCTGAAGGGAAGCATCCTCCACCACCCACTCCTCTTTACTCCCATCAACGACAAATAGACTGATCTCAAAGTTGTCTGTCTCATCTTTGTGGGACCATACAGTACGTGACTCTTTGAAGCCTACTTATTTCACGCAGCAAAATGTTTTTAAGACTCGCCCGTCCCGTAGCATATGGCAGGATGCCATTTCTCATTCTGTCTAACCTTTGCCTGTTGTATGTTGACAGTAGAGCGTCCCCCCTCGGTGTCTAGACTGTCGTCTCAAGAGGGGCGCATCGCCAACTCTTCTCTCCTGCCCAGGGGCTGGCGGGGTTGAACCAGATGTACCACATTTTGTTATCCATCCACGTGTTGGTGGGTTTAGGCTGTTTCCATTTTCTGGCTATTGCAAATAGGACTGTAATCAACACTGATGCACCAAGTGTTGGGCATGTTCCTTCCTTGGTGGGGGTTGTTTTCAGAATTTAATCCTATCTTAGAATTCCTGTTTATCATGGTCTTTCTTGGGTACTTGTTTCTGTCTCACGTCTTACCTTACATGGGATGGATCTAATACCCTGCTAGCTAGGATTGCGGAGCGGCCGGTCCCTGGAGAAGGACATCATGCCTGGGAAAGTAGAGGGCAGTGAAAAAGAGGAAAGTCCTCAAGGAGAGGAGCTGACATCGTGCTTGCCACAAGGGCTCGAGCGTGGCAGCAGTGGTGCGGATGGTGCAGGACTGGGCAGTGTTTGGTGCTGCGAAAGGTCCCCAGGGTTCAAAGCAGACTTGATGGCACCTGACAACAATGAGGTAGAATCAGGTTGCGGGGTTCTTGGTCTAGCTTCTGGAGGAACTGCCAAACGGTGTCAGCAGTGCCTATGCTATTTTACCTTCTCACCAACAGTGGTGGCTGAGGGACCCAATGTCTTCACATCCTTGCCAGCGTGTATTACTTTCTTTCCTTTAGTGCTTTTGACTGTAAGCATTCTAGTGGAGGAGGTGTTATCTTGTCATGGTTTTGATTCGCCTTTCCTAGCACTCACTGGGGAGCCCTGGTTGTGTTGGGGTGATGCGTTGGGCTCTGAATCCCATGGTCAGCAGTTTGAAACCATCAGCTTCTCCT
The DNA here is from genome assembly GCA_004026705.1 of Nesogale talazaci. Taxonomy (NCBI): domain Eukaryota; kingdom Metazoa; phylum Chordata; class Mammalia; order Afrosoricida; family Tenrecidae; genus Nesogale; species Nesogale talazaci. Next base: position 43,061 of record PVJH01014242.1, read on the forward strand.
TGGGATAAAGATGAAGCTTTCCCACTCCCTTAAAGAACCCCTCAGGGGCAGCTCCACTCTGTCCTGTAGGGACGCTCCAAGTTGGAATCAGTGAGATGGCAGGGAGTCTGGTAGCATGCAGTAGGACGCCATTTTTCATTCTGCCGAACCTTTGACTGTCTGTCTGCTGAGAGCAGAGCTGCCGTGTTTACTGACTCACGGACTCATGGACATACAGCAGCAATAAGGAGGAAGGATACTGATGATCTTTTTAATGAAGTTGGGCGTTATTTGGGCCTTCTTTTGGGGGGAAGTGTCTGTTTGGTTCCCTTGTCCGTATTTTGATTGGGGTGTTTCTTTTTGTTAAGCTGGAGGAGGAAATCCTTATGGATTCTGGATAGTAACCTCTTATCATATAGATGGTTCCCTAAAAATTTCCCCCCAATTTTCACAAATTTTTAATGGACAAACCTCAAAAGCTAATAATGGAGTGCAATTCTTTTTCTTCTTCTTTTCTTGTAATAAAGGTTTACGAATGAAAGGCATCCTTTTTTTTAAAAAATATTTTGCTTAAGTGGAGTGCAAAATTGATGTTTCCTATCTGTAAACGTGGTGACTGAGTGCTTGGCTACTCATCCAAAATCAGCCTGCTTCTGTAAAGATGACTGCTCTGAGCACCATGGGACTGTTCTGCATTGCCCAATAGCATGACCGTGAATTAGAATCAACTTGCAGGCAATGGGTTTGGTTTTTGGTTTCATCAAACTGATTGCAAATGTTTATCTGTCAAAGACATGTTTAGCTAAAAGGACACACAGAACTAGGAAGAAGTGTGCCTCTAAAGCTTGAGTTTGCAGCCCCTGCAGTGTAGACAGAAACATTTATTTAAGTTTATTTATGTATTAGAAGACTAGAAAGAGACACATGAAGCATAAAGCGTAATGATCTTTTCTGGGAAATATAATCGGACAGCTAATAATCATGGAGGATCTTCATCTTAACCTGTGATATTTTGTCTAAAAGGATACCATATTAATATGCTATTTGTCTGTTGACTTCATGAATCCCTGGTTACTCTCTAAAAACTCATTTTTACTTTGCAATTATATTTCTCGCAGCAATAAAATAAAATCTCCCCGTTACAGTTTTAAGCACCATTTAAAAAAAAGGATAAAAGTTAGGTTTCTTTCAACAAGCTAATATTACTTTACTGTAGGACATTCAGGAACTATGAAAAATTATAGAGAAGCAGTTTATAATGTTACTAATTAAAGGCAAGCACTGTAGATTTTGAAAATTTTCATTTTAGTCTTTAAAAAAATTATATGTAACAACAACAAAGCCTTCTCAGTAATTCCTACATGTACAGTTCAGTAACGCTGAGGATATTCTTTCAGGCGGGCCCGTTCTTGCTGGTCACATCATTCTATTGCCATGGTTCCTGCTGTGGACGTGGCCCCACCATAGCCACCCTAAGTTCCACAGACAAAACCCGGTCTGGTCCTGCGCTGCGCTCAACACCCGTTGCTGTGTTGGGGCTCACGGTTGCAGCCACACTGTTAACCCATCTTATTGGGACTCTTCTTCTTTTTCGCTGACCCTCTACTCACCAGGCGTGCCACCCTCCTCCAATGACCGGTCCTTCCTGACAACGTGTCCAGACTCCCAGAGACAAGTCTCAGCATCCAGGCTGCCAAGGAGGATTCTGGTTGTACCTCTTTCAAGACAGACTTGTTTGGCCTCCTGGTCTATTCAGCAGTCTCTGCCCAAACCACACATCCTGAATGCCCCCTAGGCAAGAGCTCCCCCTTCTCTTCCCCCTCCTACCTTGGGAACCTTTGGAGATCCTTGCTAGGTTCATATTTTCTTATCTCACATCAGTGATTCCCAAGTGCATTTAGTCGCCAGTGACCACTTTGCTCAGCATGGCGGCTTCACGCGGTGCATCCTGGTGGCTTGTATTTGGACCTCATGTCTTGTGCTGGCTGTTCTATTGTGCGCGCACACCCTATTTTGTCTATCCTTCATCTGGTGATGGGCGTTTTAGTTTCTGTCTTTTTTGACTTTTCTGAAAAATACTCGGGTTTATGTTTGAGTTCCTATCTTCACATCTCCTGGGCACATACCAGGATTGGGATTGCCGGCCCATCTGGCAATTTCTGTGTTCAACTTTCTGAGGAACTGCCAAACGACTTTCCATAGTAACCAAACTATCTGACCCATCCTCAGTACCAGACGAGGGTTCCGGGTTCCCTCAATCTCACCAACATCTGCTTTTAAGTTAAAAACAAAACAAAGCAAAAAAGTATTGCCATGCTAAGCAGTATAGAGTGGTATTTCCTGGTGGTTGTATTTGCATCTGCCTAACTGTTTATGACGTCGAGCATCTTCTCAAGGGGTCATTGGAGTCTTCTCTTTGCGGACACGCCTGCCCAAGTCCTGTGTCTGCTTGAAAAGGTGGATTGTTTGTTATTTTGCTGTGAGAGCACAGGCCTTTTAACCTTTGAAGTTCAGTTTATCAATGTTTGTGGGATGAAGACAGAATTTCCCACATTATATACTCTAAAATATTAAGCAACCTATTATATCAACCGGCATTTGGTGTGGAAGTTAAGTTAGCTATTCTCCCTGAAGCTCCCAGTTATCTGAGACTTTTGTGTGTCTCACAATAAGCTGATTTCCCTGCTGTTTAGATGATGGTTCCCTTCCCTTGAAGCCTGTGGGCGGGGTTCAAGAGTCACTGTCAATGGCTCCTTACCAGGCAGACCTGCTTATCCACCTCTAGGAGTCCGAGGTCTCCTCTTATCACACCCTCCCCCCTCAGTCACATAGGCATCCCTAAGACCACTCCCCTTCTCACCATATAGCCCTTAAGACAGCCCCCTCTTGTGATATGTCCTGACTGGTGACAAAAGAACGCATGTGTCCCCTATAAGGTTATTTAAATGGAGAAAATTAAAGTTCCATCTCCCTCTCCACATGAACCACCCAATTGGTGGAGGTGAGCATGCTACCCTGATGTGAAATGTGTCTGACTCTTATTATTTCTCTCTTATGCTCTCTATAACCTTATTATAATAAATAATTATCTGATATCCCTCCTTCCACACCCCATACCCCCCCCCCCCATGGGGTGAAGCAGGAAGGGGGCGCACCAGCAGGGAAACGAGGTTGTGTGGTTCAGGTCTCTACTCGCCCTCAGCCAGGGTCAGACCAGTCATCACTTCACTTTGTCCCCCGTGAAGCTGAACTGTGGGTGGGGAAGGGAGTGAATGCTGTTTGGCCAGGGTCCCCTGAGCGTCCAACCTTAGCTGATTCTCACCCGGACATATGAACAGACGGATGCCAAAAGAGGAGGAAGAGAAGGAGGAGGAGGAGAGGAGACATTCACCTTTCTCAAGTTTTATTGTAAAATCCTCAGAAAAAGAGCATTTACAATGACAGTGTGAGAGTTTGTGAGTCGTCTTCATATCAAGTGTTGCTGCAAATACACCGTGTGTTCGATACCGTGTAGTACATCAAAGTAAACACAAATGCATTTCAAATGCCACGTACGGTTACTGTGTTGGTACAAATTCCTACTAAAGTTGATGTATTAAAAATAATTTGTATATATTTTATAAATAAGGAAAAATCCACATGTATCGTAATTACAGGAGGCCTTTTGAGAAATACTGGTGATTACAGAAAATATATTCTGGAGTCTACACAACTGCTCAAAATAACATGACCTGCCGGGACACGAGAGCGCGGAAAGATGAGGCTCTGCACAGGACTGACGTGGGGTGTGGCTGCACGCTTTGAGGCGCCTTTCTCGGCAGGACGGCGTGAAACGATGCGTATGACCCCCCAGCTAAACCCCGTGCCCACGTGCCATGTGTGCACAGCCGTCAGCGTGAGCACGAGCCCTGCCCCCCCTCGCAGCGGCAAGGCAGGGCCCAGCAGGGTCAGGTCAGGTGCTGGCGGAGGGAGGGAGGGACAGCCAAGTGGGGGCTGAGCAGCCACAGGGGAACTGACCTTTCTGACCTCATTGAAGGAGCTTGAGGTCCCAAGGGGGGGGGGGGGACAACAGCTCTCAGGATGATGGCAGGTGGCTGGCTGGGCAGCAGAGGAAGCCCCTATGATCGCCCCTGCTCTGCAGCCGAGCTCTGGTCCTGGACCGCTTCCCTCCAAAGGGCAGCATTCTCTGACCCCACCGTGGTGCCTTCAGGGGAGCCCGGAGCAGGGGCTGCTCAGCCCTCCAGATGTGGAGTGGACCATGTGCTCGAGGAGGTGGGGGGGGGGGCACACGTGAGAAAGGGATGGGTGAGAATCAGCCAGGGTGAGTTGAGAGAGAGAAGGGTGTGTGTGTGTGTGTGTGTGTGTGTATGAATTGTGGCCTTGTTAAGAAACGAGAAACAAAAACTATCCAAGAGGCACATCCCGTGCTGGTTTGGGAAGCCAAGCCCTACCGTCCCGACGTGCCCCTCTCTCACAGGGCATTTGTTCTCCCCTTGCAGCCTCCACAGCGCCAGGGGAGGACGTGCGTGCATAAGACTGGATGGCTGGCCTTCAGCGCCTGACAGGTACCTCATGCCCAACGCCTGCAGGCCCAGGAGGATGCTCAGCTCCTCAAGTGGCTTTGGCAGGCCACCTGGCGTGGACAAGGGCAGGACGTGCACTGTGTTCCCCCTGGCTGCTTGGGGGCCTGGCCCTGAGAGGAGGCAGGGACTCCTCCCCCTGGTCACGTGTAAGCATCTCTGTTGCACAATCTCAAAGAAAACCAAGGCAACGCATGCCTTTCTTCAACACAATCGCTTTGCCCAGCAGCTGGGCAAAGGGGGCAGCTGGCCTTGGGCGTGGCCTCTCACTTGCACACTAAAGCAGGAGAGGAGTGTGAGCACGGGCGTCACCCTGGTCAAATCGGGTGCCCTTCTCATAGCAGGAGCTGGGAGCGGCGCCCCCCACCTCTCACCCCATCACCCCTGGGGCAGAAGACCTAAGGCATAGCAAAATCGCAAGGAGGGAGAGAAAGGGAATGGGGGTGGGGGAGAGGGATAGCAGGGAGTTCGGGTCTGGTAAGGTTCCAGGCTCAGGGAAGATGTCATGGGCTCACCTTTTCAGCCTGACACTCTGTGCCTGACCGTATCTGACCTCACACTGCAGGGAGCTGTGCAGTCACTCTGGTTTGGGCTCTGCAGGGCTGTGACCAGAGGTTTTTGGTGTGTGAGTCTGGCCAGCAAGGGGCCGGATTCCAGCGCGCTCTGACTGCATGTGGAAATGGGAGCTGGGGGGCTGGTGAGGGAGGCGCCCACAAAGACAGCCATGGCCATCATTGGCCATTACTTGCCTGGCCACCTGGCAGGGGTGTGGTGCTCTGAATGCAGAGGGTGCGGGGAGGGGGGACAGGCAGATGTGAGGTAGATAGGTGGATGCAGAGGATGGAGGGTCTGAAGTTTGGTATTATGGTTGGCCTGGCCAAGGCTTGAAGGGCTCAGCCAGCTATTCACTCACGTGACGTCCTTTATTAAGTTGCCTGCAAGTCACAGTGACCCGTGGATGACAGAAGAAAGACTGCCTGGCCCTGCCTGCCCCTCACCGTCATTCTCATTCTGCGCCTATTGTATCATAGACTCAGCTTCTTCAGGGTCGTCATCTTTCTCAGCTGACCCTCTGCCTTTACCAAGCCCGATGCTCCCTTCTAGGGAGCATGCTCAGAGGCTGGGAGGTGGCGCCTCACCCTCCCCTCCTCCAAGGCCCACGCTGTTTCCTTCTAAAGCAGATCTTGTCATTCTTCTGATAGTCCAGGGTAATCGTCAATGGTTTCCATCGTAATTCAAACACATCAATCCATCCTCTGCTTTCTTGATTCATGGCTCAGCATCCCCGTGCCTATGAAGCGAATAAAACTACCAAGGCTTGGATCAGGTGCACCCAGTCCTCTGCACGACATCTTTGTGCCCCTTTCCCACATTTGAGAAAGAGAGGTCTTAACAGCAGATTTGCTCGGTGCAGTCCGTGATCTTGGGGCTGCCGCCCTTGTGAGCAGCGATTGTGGATCTGGACAACCTCCCACGTCTCTCCCATGTACCGTTCTCTGTCCACCGGTCCAGTGATGAGGATCTTTTCCCCCCACACTGAGCTGCAATCCATACTGAAGGCGGCAGTCCTTAATTCTCAACCAGAGCTTCAAGTCTTCACTTTGAGCGAGCACGGCCAGGTCACCTCCATAGGGTAGGTTGCCAATGAGTCTTCTCTTTCAAGCCGGTGTTGGGTCCTTCTTCACCCAGTCTACTCTGATAATTTGCATACAAATTGAATGTGGATGGTTAGAGGGTACGACTTAGGGTCCCATGCTGCCAGAGTGCCTGCCTCCTGCTCTGTGTAGCCGTGCCACAGAAGCAGTCAGTTCCCATTCCCGTGTTCTGGAATTCTCACTCTTTGTAACGCCATATGCAGTTTTCAAATGATCCACATCGTTCACTACTTTTGCACGACCCATAGAACACAGGCAAGCAGCTTTCCTGGCAGTCTCTGCTGTCAGCCCCAGTTCTTCTGACATCAGCAGTGAGAGTCTCCGTTCTGCATCCTCTTCGAAATCTGGCTTGGACTTTCGGTGGTTGACTTGGAGACTTGAAATGAGCCTGGGACAGCCCGCGCTGAGGGGTCTCTCCGGGTCTCAGCCTGCTGAGCAGAGCGCGCCCACCTATTATTTTCGGTTGATGCCGAGCTTGCTTTGACGCTGGGCCTGGAGCGGTGTGTGCACCAGGGTAGGACGTGGGCCACTCCTTGCTGTCCCCACAACCATGGGCGCCTGTGAGCTCGCTGCGGTGCCCCCTCGGTCACCTAGGGACAGCCCACTCACTCCCCTGCATGGGTAGGCAGGCTGTTGGATCCAGAGCCTACCAGGATGGGTTCTGCCCAGTTGAGCAGGAGACGATGAATCTTAAATTCAAACCTTTCATGTCACTGGGTGCTTTGTGTGTTTGCTATTCTGGGAAAACGACAGTGATGACGATGACAAAAAACGATGTTGCAGTTTGGTGAAATTTATTTTTAAAACAGTGGAGGGAGTTCATGATGTAAGTGGCTTTTGGGTGATTCTTTTGGTTGAGCAAATGCGTCTTTAAAATGCAAAACATGAGGAGGAGCCCCTGCTGGGTTGGCTTCACTGCGGTGCACCAGCGGTCCTGAAACTGTGCTCCTGCTGCCTTCGCTGCAGAGGGCTGTGGGAGGAGGTGCGGGGAGCACTCGGCCAGCCTTTTCTAGCAGCTTGGGCAGTGTCCATGCTGGCCTCCTGGACAGATCCTGGGCACAAGTCTGTGCACCCAGCATGCGGGCAGCAAGGCGGGTGCAGTCTGCCTTTGTACCTGCACAGTGAGGGTGAAGAGGCATCCATTCCTGAACACGGAAGGAGAGTGGAAAGGGGAGAGGAGCGGCAGAGGCCACTGCCTGGGCATCCACGTTCATGAGGGGGTTGGGTTTGATGGGCTGATTTTGTTAGGAATTTGGCCACCTCGATGGGTTGGCACCTGGCCTGCTTGTCTGCCGACCTCGTCTCTTAGGTCCAGAGACATTCTTGTTGCCAGGTTGGCCAGTTTTGAAGATATCATCGAACGGAGGAATTTGTGAGAGTTGGAGAGTTTTGGTGGTAAAAAAACGTGGCCTTGGGAGCCCATAGGCCAAGCCACCGAAGCAGGGGAACCAAGGAAGGGGCCCCGTGGGTTCTCCATCCTGCCCCACGGTCTCAAGGACCAGGCTTCTGAGGTCGGTGCCCTCCCCGCCAAGGTCAGCTCCCTACGTGAACGTTCCCAGGCCACCTGGGACAGGTGTTGGTAGAACTACCTGCTCTCAGGGACTTGGAAGGAGGGCGAGAGGGAGGCGGTGCGGTGGGCAGTCAGGGAAGGAGAGGAGCTGTGTGTCAGTCGTCTGGCCGTGTGCAGGAGGTGCGTGTAGTAGGGGTCTGCAAGCTGTTCCCCCCCCCCCCCACCGGAGTGGGTTTCTGGACATGTTACCTACATGCGCACTATTTATGTGGGTGTGTGGCACGGGACACGCATGGCACTGGAGAAGCAGAGTCGGTGGCCCGACAGGTGTCCTTTCTCGGCAGCACGGGAGGATCGTGGCTCCCGGTAGGCAGGCGCAGGCGGCTCAGTCAAGTGTCAGGGAGGCAAGCGTTTTTCCCAAGCAGCCGCAGGCGGGTGAAGAAATGGAAGCGTTTGTTTGGGCCTCGGATGTGAGCCAGCGGGGAGGGGGTCTTCTGGAGCCGTGCGGGTGTGCGGGGCTCCCCGTGGGGCGTCTGTGGCACTGGCCGTCTTCACAGGCTGGCCCCGACGTCTACTGCGGGGGAGCTGTGGCCTGTGATGCTTGAGCATGATGCCGAGGGCCGGCCTGCCTCCTGACCGTGTCTCAGAGGGGTCTCTGCCAGGCGAGCGAGGCTGTGTGGGAGGGCACTCGCCCGGGATGGTGTGGTCTGTGAGCGGCTGCAGGCACCAGTGCCAGAGCCGTCCGGCAAAATTTGTTTGTGACCTCAAGGTTGCTATGGGGTCACTGCCCCCTGAAGGAGGCTCACCTCACGCCAGGCAAGCCCAGGCTCCCCTGAACCCGGAGGATGCCCCCCTTGATTGGTGAGAAGCAGCAGCAACAAACACCAGGTCTGTCCTAGTTTCCTGGACTCCAACATGTGGAGGCTGCTTTACCAACGTGGTGGCCGACTCCGCACATACAGAAGCCAGGGTGACAGGCTGTCGGTCTTGGGGGACTGTGATTCCAACCAGGACAGGTGTGTGTGTGTGTGTGTGTGTTTTCCTGGCTGCAGGAAGTCGGCTCCCGCGGAGACGCCCAGAGACATGGCCTAAGGCAGGGAGGAAGGAGGTGGACCTTGGAGAGGATGGCTCTGCTTACGAGCGTCTGAGAGTATAAAAAACTAGCCTTTGATCAAAATTTTCCAAAATAAAGTGAGTGATCTCCCCATCCCCCACCCCACCCCCCAAGATGCAACAAGTCACGCGGGGCGCTCCCTCGGGCGGGTCACAAGTCAAATGGAAAGGAGGAAAGCAAGAAGCAGCTGTGAAGGCGAAGGGAGGGGCCGCTGCAAGGGCAGATGCCCGCGGGACCCCTCATTCCCCGGCCAGCTCCGGGCCAACCCCCCCGAGTGAGGTCTGGCTGGATCTGGCGGGAAGGGACAATGACGACGTGAAGGCAACAGACAGAGGCACCCGCCGGGAACGCGGATGGGCTGGTCGCTGGATGCCCGCAGCTCGGCCCAGCAGCCCCTGGGCAGATAGCGCCGCGGCTAGCGGGGCGCTGCCATGGTTCCTGGACACAGCCGCGTGTGTTCTCGTTGCCGTCGTCGCTGAAGGCATAAATCATACTTCCCCACGAAAAAAACCCCCGTCTGGTTAGCAGCGCATACCTTTAAACTAGGGAACTTGCAAGGAGAGACCAGTGGCGAAGCCACGAAGCAGATGCAGGTTTTTGCTTTTGTCTGTAAAAAGGTACAGCGCGCCTGCTCGGGGCTCTGGTGTCAGGACGGGCTGGGCTCCCGGGCCCGGGGCTCTGCGCGGGCCCCCTCATACCTCGCCCACCCACACCACCGTGGCGCCCCCCTTAATGCCCGCCACCTCGCACCGCAGGGCGCTCTGCCGCCCGTTGATGAGAAAGAGCGACTGCCGGGCCGGTGTCAGGAGGTACTGCCCAAAGAGGCCGCTGTCTCTCAGGACCCTGCGGGGACCGGCCCAGGGCCAGGCTGGCTCCTCGGGCGGGGCCTTCAGGTCCGTCAGCAGGCCGGTCTTGCCAGTGGACAGCTCCAGGAAGAGCAGGCTGGGCTCCGTCTCCAGGGCGGCGTAGACGAGGTACTGGTTGCCCTCAGTGAAGGAGCGCTGGAAGGCCAGGCCCGAGACGCCCTGGGGGACCCTCAGGTCGTAGAGGGGCTGGATCTCCCCCCGCCGCGAGATCTCCTGCACGTGCAGCCGGGGGCTGTTGGCGGCGGCACTGACCACGAAGCGTCCATCGGGCGAGGTGTGCGGGACGCCCGCGACGTCCCCGTTGGGACCCACCACGGAGTCGGTGACGCTGTCTACCAGCAGCTGCGGGGAGGCGGGGGCGGCGCCGCCGAGCTGCCGGCACTGGATGAAGAAGTAGCCGCCCAGGTGCGTGTGGGCCATGGCCTGCGGCAGGCAGCCGTGGCTCTGCAGGCTGATGGACTTGAGGAGCATCAGCGTCTCCAGGTCCACCTTGTGGACGGCGGGGGCGGACTTGTTGAAGATGAAGCCGAACCTGGGGTTGGGGTGACAGGTGTGGTCAGTGGGTGGGAGGCCGCCTCTTTGAAAGTCCCATTCCCCGGCTTTGTCATCCCCCTTTGTGCTAAGATCTGCCCGGCGGACCTTCCGCCCTCTGCCAGTATGCTCGCCAGTGGTGGCTCGTGTATCAGGGTGCTGCAAGCTGGGCCCCTCCTGTTTCAAATGCCCAGAGTGGAGCTGTCACACACAGACAGACTAGGAAGAAAGGCCTGGCATTCCACGTCCCTATAGATCACAGCAGTATAGTGCCTAGTACAGGGCAGGGGGCCCCCGGGGCGGTGGTGATGGTTAGGTGTGGGGCTGGCTGCAGGAAGGGTAGGGTTAGTTGGTGCACGCGCTCAGTGGCACCCCAGGAGGAAAGGTCACAGCCTCAAGAAAGATTCTGCTCTGCAGCCAGAATCCAATCAGCAGTAACTCATAAAGCGCTGGCAGACAAGCCTGCTGGGTGGCTGGAAAGGGTCTCAGAGCACACAGTGTGACTTCACAGGAGCTCTCGCCTGATGCCAGTCTCAAAACTCCTTCAACACTGCACTGGTTTCATGTGGGGCTGCTGGGAGCTGGCGCCGAGGCCACCAGCAACACGGACAGGGCCGCAGTCCACTTGGGATCCCGGGCCAGTGCCCTCCTGTTGCCAAAGTTCACGGATCACTTGGGCAAGGGGAAGGAGGGTCAGGGAGAAAGAGCAAGGCCCTGGACAAGAGGGATGGACACAGAGGCGGCCACCGTGGGCGAAAACCCGAGGACGTGGGTGAGGATGGCGCAGGACAGGGTGGGGTGCTGATTCGGTCGCTGTAGAGAGGGTCCCTGTGAGCCGGAAGGGTCTTGAGGGAGCCTAACGAGAACAAGCACACATTCAATGGTGGAGGAGGAGGGGGAAGGGTCTCCCTTCGGGTGCGAAGAGCCTGTGCCTGGAGGGTGAGCAGAGGGGGGAGGGCGCAAAGGTGCTGCCCTGATGTGTGCTGTGCCCTTAAGACAAGGAATCCTGCTTCTTCGCTGCTGTTTTCCTGGAAATAATTCCTGAGTTGATCATCAGTGAGGTCCCTGCACCTGCCTGTGTACAGATGTCCCTGAACCTCTCTCCTGGGAGGAGGTTGCAGGGGACCAAAGGGCAGCCTCGGGCCACAGCTATGCTGGTTGAGGGATTTGGACAGTGGGGGCAGGGGCATCTTCTACCTGGGAGCAGGTGACTGGTGCAGCCTGGCTACCCGGGCGGGCTGCAGAGCCGGGGGCGAGTGGCCTGCCTCTCTGTGACTTAGAAGCACAGTTCCTGCCTAAGACCGTTGGGAGGATTGGCTGGAAGAGGGCTGCTTCGTGAAGAGGCCGGAAGGGGGTAGCCGCTCACAGGAGGACCTTCTGAAGTTCCCCGTTGGAGGTTGGCAGCCAGCTGTGAAGAAGTCTGACTCTAGGCAGGACTCCCTTTGATCTGGCAGCCTTGGCCTCCATTCCCTGCTTGGAGACCCGTTGGCATTCTCTCTGCTTACAGGAACGCAGACAAATCTCTTTGGTGATTTTCTCTCCAACACCTGCACCTCAGCATGTGGGAGAAGCTCTTCTGCCCGGGCACTCTGTACAGAGGCGGGTGTGGGAGGGGCAGGCAGAAAAACACCACTTTTATGGGGAACGTGCGTGGAAAGCCACACGCTGAAGTCTCAGGGCAGCGTCTCCGTCATCTGCCCCACCCCCTGCCCCCAAGTGGAATTCAGTTTTGGTAGGTGGGGGCTTTGAGTAAAGTGACCAGATTTTAACATTGGTAAAGTGGGACACAGGGGCTGAGCTCCGGTGGCATAGTGGTTGAGTGTGGGACTGCACACAGGGTTGGAGGTTCATATCCAGCAGCAGCTCTCCAGGAGCAAGGCTGGGCTTCCTACTCCCACCAGAGCAGTGATGCTACCCCCCCCCCAAAGCGGGATACCATTGACCCCAGGGGTGGGGTGTAGAAGGGGATTCTCCTGCCTTTCCCTAGCTTGTGCATTCTTTCCAAAAATCGGGACTTTTTTAAAACGCGGGGGACGCTGGGAAAAATTGTTTAAAATTGGGACTGTCCTGCCAAAAGCAGGGTGTCTGGTCACTTTAGGCTTGGGGGATTCTCTCAGGCTCTTTCCCAGCACCCTCTGCAGTGAGGGAGTTCAGACGGTGGTGAATCTCTCTGCCTGGGGGCAAGGGGAAGCATATGCGTGCTAGTTGAAGAAGTCCAGCTGTCAGCTGGCCAAGAGTGAGCCATTGCTTTGTGGAGAGAGGCACCTGACATCGATGAAGGCAAACATTTTTAGGGTGGCAGGTCACCTGGAGTCTCGGTCACTGACTGGGCAGGGTTAGCCCCTTCTCTGTCAGAAAGGGATGAGGCTGGCTGTCAGGCCACTGAGGATTCCCAGCCTATTAGGCGGGGCCGGCCGGCGATGGCACCCAGGCCGGGCCTCCTCACAGTGCCTGCACGTGAGCAGCCCGGGGCTCTGCATTCAGTTGGGCCCTGTGGTCTCCTGGTGTGGGACCTGGGCCGAGGAGCCCTGGGCGTAGTGGTTACATCCTGGACTAAAGAGCCATGAGGTCAGCTACTTCCACTGCTCCCACCTTGGGAGGAGCCTTCCCAGCCACCCCCCCCCCCCCCCCAAGGCACTCCTAAACCTAAGGAAAGAGTGCTAAGGCCCAAGTTCATTTCCCATCCTTCTCCCAGGGAATCAAGGCAGCCCAAGAGGGCCAGGGGCGAAGGGTGGGTCCAGGCAGAGGTGCTTCCTGCACTGGCAACATCATGCCTTCCACTGGCCTCACCTGATGTGGTTGATGATGAGGTTGGTGGGGGGCAGGAAGAAGTCGTCCACCCCGGCGAAGGGCGTGTGGATGAGGTGCTGGCCCTGGCCAGCGCTGGCTTCCGTGATCACCTGCAACACAGAGCGGAGGCCCTGTGAGGGTCTGGCCAGGGGACTGCTGGAACCAGGGCCTTCCCGAGGTGGGCCGCCGTCTGGGGAGCACCAGACAGGGCCTGGCCTGCTGGTGGAGATGTGGGAGTGAGGGGGAAGCTTGAAGGAATGCGTACTGGACTCCCTCTGCCCTGCCAGGTTCGTGGCCCAGGGTGTCACCTGCAGTGGGCGAAGGGGCTGTTGGGGGAGGTCTCAGAGCTGGTGGCCCAGAGACAACCTCCTCACCCACCAGGGAGTCCCACCCCCTCCCCACCCCGGACCAATGTGGGAAAGGGGAGAACACCTTATGAGAGCTAAAGTGAGTAATGGTGGAAATGTTGACTGGGGGTCAGTTTGTGGAGAGTCCTTGCCGCCTGCTGCACATAGAGACATTCTCCAGGAGAGATTCCCTGATGCCGCAGCGAAAGCGGGGCCTGCAGGGACGCATTCAGATGACTGCCCGGTAAGTGTCTCACTAATAGAATACGAGGTGGCCTGGCTTCCCCAAATAAGACTCGCTGTGTGAAGGCCGAAGCCCCCGTGTGGTCCACATTGGGTGTGGCTGAGTGGAGCTATCTCCCCCCTCCCTGCCAAACCCCGTCCTTCTCATTGCCTGGCCCACCTGCTGGGGGTAAGAGCCATGCCCTGGTGTGTGTGCATCTGGGGCAGGGACCAGGCACCCTGGCAGCTCAGCACACAGGTTGCTGGGTGTGAGGTGGGGATTGGATTGGTCTGGACAGCCTACCCTAATGCTCTTGTGGGCAGGTGTGCTCCCTCCAACGGGGACTGACACTGCGCCCTGGCCCCTGGCTTGTGCTCCTCAGCCTCCACATTCCAGGCAGACCTACTGCCAGAGGGATAGGCTTGACCCACTTCAGTGCATTTCTGGCCCAACAGACAAGCAGAGAGTGCTGAGTGGAAGAGGAGACACACGGGCAAGGCAGGGGAGGGGTTCCTCGAGATCGGTCACTGGGGCAGAATTGTGGCAGTGCAGGAGGGGGACCTGGGCTCTGGCTAGCTGAGGCTGGCCTGCAGGATGGGACAGCAGGGTGGTGGTTTGTGACTCACAGGCTGGGTACTCTGTGAGTAGCGCCTGCCTCCCCCCACCCAGCACCACCTGGCCTGCCTGCTTCCCTCGAAGGCTCCGTGGGCAAGAGACTGGGCTGCAGTGGACACAGCTGCCGTTTCCAGCTCTCAAGTTCTCAGATTTCCTTACGTGATTGTTCTGTGGTTTTGTACAATGGCCAAATGGCCCTTCCACTGACAGCCCCCTCCTGGGGACCACGACAGGGCATGCACCAAACTGGGCATTGAGAAAAGCTGCTAGGTAGGGCAGTGGGCCCGAGAGAGGCCAGGGGAAATGCCAGAGACTTCCCAGATGCCACACGGCGGTC